>JABMBR010013077.1:0-35516 GCA_018881525.1 Meteorus sp. PSUC_FEM 10030008 | reverse complement strand
ATATATATACATTTTGTTTCCTTTGTTTTTGTATTTTGTCCTTTTTTTCATGCCGCGATATCTCGGTGCGCCACTCGTTCATGATTGTGAGCGAGAGAGAAAGTGAAATAGCATAGAACATGAAGAATAAAATGACTCGGTAATGGATCGCTGAAGGCTTCATTCAAAAGTTGTGCTTGCGGAAGCTTTTAATGCATTATTATGTAACGATTATCATCTTGTTCTCATTCGTATCTGTGTTTGTGTATTATTGATGTGTATAAATGTGAATATGGATGTTTATAACGAGGATGTAAACAAAATGATAGGGAACGATGGAATGGTCGATGATTTTTTTTCGCCGGATGAAATGTGAGAATTCTGAGTGGTTTTTTTGGGTTTTTGTTCGTGGTTTTTTTATTTTTTGGGGGAGACGATTAGTTGAGGGTTGGAGGTGTACAGTCATATGGATGTGGATTTCGTTGGGGTGTTGATCAATAATTTTGAATTATTTATGATGAAATTTTGGTGTATCGGATGTGAAATGTTTTTGGGATTCAAATTGAATTTTGGTTGGTTTTGAGTGCGAATATTTTCGAGAATAATTGAACGATTTTGATATGTGACCGGTGAATTTTGACGGAAAAAGGGTGGGTAATCGAATAGGGGTGGTCAAAGGGTTGGATTATGATGCAGTGACACTAAAAAATTGGAATTTACGAAACACTTTACGTCACGTTTACATTTAATCCTCCATTTTGTGTACATAAAATCAACATTGATTCATGTCTGTATAAATGAATTTTCCGTTCATTTTCCAAATTGAATTTTCATATTGATATGCATAAAATTGAGGAAAAAATGATGAAGTGGATTAAACTGAATAAATAAACCTGGATTATTTGCTTAAATAAAATTCATTAAAATTAAAACGAAATAAAAACTTTGATATTTCAAATCACCTACAAATCAAACAATAAATTCAACAAAATAATGACTGAACACACAAACATCATTTTCAATTATTAATTCAGAAAAATTTGAGATTATGCGGCAATTTATCTCGACAAAAACACATTTTAATGTCACCAACTTCAATCACAAAATCATTAAAATTTATTCACCCCAAATTTCGCATCCTCCATTATTAATTCAAAATCATCCCAACTACACCAAGAAAAAATTTCCACCACTATTCACATCCATAAAACCTCCTCAATATTAATCAACCCTTTTACTGCCATGCATAAATAATAAAAGTAGAGAACTGAAAAAATTACCAAATATTCCTCCATCTTTTTATTCCCTCACCAATTTCCATTTTCAATTACTTCACAATTTCAATAAAATATAAAAAACTTCAACCCAATAGAGAGAAAAATAATCAAAAAAATTTTATCATATTTTTCATCCATCAACAAAATTCATAAATTTTTTCCTCCCTCTCGATTATTTACATATTTACATGACTTTTCTCATTCATAATCGCTTTTTTCGTTATCTCCTGTTCATGAGTACCAACACCGCAACATCCCTGTGACCAAAAGGTATCGTTCGACCATTTCAAATGAAATTTCATAGCGTTGGACACAAGTGAGGTTTCAGCAACACGACAAGAACTCACGTAACATCTGCTGCTCGCATTCGAGTTTTTGCAATAAAGTCCCATTTTGCTCTTTCATCTCTCCCTTTCTCTTCCTCTCTTCCTCTATCTCTCATTCACTATCTATCACTATCTCAAACTTTCATCTTCCATCCGTCCTCTCGTTATGAGGTTGAGTAAAAAAAATTGAAAAATAAATAAAAAACAAGATATACCCAGAGGAAAAATGAAAGATTCGCAAATGGAGAACGTCATTGCCAGTACTTCCCAGAATGAATACTCCAGATATTTAATTTGAGTGAGAAGTCAACGCAAATTTTGCCCTTTTTAACTTTCCAACTGAATGAGAAATTCTAAAAAAGCCGTTGACATTTTTCCCTAAAAATTGACTTTTCCACCCTAAAAATCCCCTGATTTTTCTAAAATAGGGTTGATCAGGCCTTTGTCGAATTACTATCAAAAAATTAGCAACATTTAAGAACTTTTTCCCATTAAAATCACAATTTAGAATATAAATTAGGATTGAGCCAATTTACAAATGTAAATTAATTGAAATTGGAAGGGCTGCATGATTTAATAGATTGAAAATGATGTTCACACATTAAGATCATTCGAGAGATTATCAACAGGTCCACGTGTGTAACTTAGAAATTCATTGGCAATCTTCCAAAATAGTAAAACAACCCCTATAAATTATATCTATATCTACATCTATATTTAATGTATATTTGTATGCATATAAAATAATTCATGCGGTTGAAAATTAAAATTTATTGCAGTGTCAAATAGTTTTTGAACTTATACATAAAGTTAAAAGTTCACTTTCTCATTTGTCATTGTTCACATTCAACATTTTGTACACCAATGAAAAAGTTTTTCCATTTGATGTCATGGCACTAAAGAGAGTACGATGGATGTGAGTGCGCGAGAAAATTACTGGGCGCACGTGCTTGAGGTTAATCGTTGTCACGAACCAGTCACAATAAATTTCATGAGACACAAAAGTGGGGAAGAGCAAGAGAAAGTCTATTCACAAACTAAGGGACGGAAACAGGAAGAAAAAATACTTAATTGTCGACCAGACAAAAGAATTGTTGAAGATCTGTGGGGAAGAAGAAGAAGAAGAAGAAGAAGTGGAAGGGATGAGGGAGAAAAATGATGTTCACACACACACACACGCACACTAGAAAAATATATGGCGATTCAATTTCTTTATGTTCATTTAATTCCCTCGGATGCATCAACAGGTTTTACAGAAATTCAGAAGTGCCGCAAGTTTGTGAATTTTTTTTTAAAGGTTTAAGCAGAAGAGGGATGAAAAAATTGGAGAATTTGGATTAAATATCTGACACGTTTGTATATGAATTTTAATCGCAATAATTTTTAGTTGAAGAATGAAAGGAATTTTTATGAGTGGAATTTCATTTCGTTAAAATATTTTTTTGCACTACCTCTGGGGATTTTTTCTCCCTCTTTTTCCCTGATATTCCTTTCAACTCGAGTGGAATAGTTTTCGGTATTTGTTAAAGTTTCGATTTTAATGGATGGAAAATTGTTTCACGACAGATAAAACGAAGAGTAAAAAAAACTATTCACGAACAATGGAAAGAAAATTTTAATTCTGATCAAAATAAAATTCAATTTACCAACGCTGTTGTTTATTCCTGTGAAAAAATTGAACAAACAACCCCCAAAACCCCAATCAACATATTCACAACCCTCAATCCCCACATTTTTATAAACTAAAAAAAAAAAAAAAAATTTCCACTTACCATATAAAACGCATAAAATGTCCCGTGTTAAAGAAAAACACTAAAAATTCTCGTCCACACGATAAAACTAAAAAAAAAACTAAAAATCCACACGTAGTATTCAAATTAAAAAAATTCCATGAAAAATTAGCAAATTTTTAGAAAAAACCTTCGCTAAAAATTTTACAATTTCTACCACCGTTGGCGTGAAAATTTCAGCATAGACGAAAAAAAAATCTTCACCAAACACCGAACGCGGTTGGACTCATGTAGAGTGTCGCGGTGCGACTGTAGCACAATCGCAACCCTCTTGTGCACTCACCCTGTGTCCTCTCAACGAGGATCTCCCACTCCTGCTTGATAATTCCCCCACCAAATATTTCTCCCTCTATCACCATACAACATTTCTCTGTTTCTCTATCTCCTTAACTCTCTCACTTTGTCTCACAGTCTGTATTTGCGTCGCAATATCCTTGGTTGCTCGCTCATTGTTCCCATTACTCTATCTTGGATTGGTCTATATCGAGTAGAACCTTAGTAGTATTATATAGTCACTATCACTAGCATCAATGCGGCATTGCTTACGCACTAAGCCTCCACTTGACGCTCCTTTCACTTGGAAAAGCTCTCTGTGTTTGACGTAAGCTCTGCATTCAAATGTCTGGTGACATTGGAGGACAACACGGATTGCATGTTTGATATTATTCAACATTTTTAAGCAAATTTTTAAACTTAATATCTCAATTTATTTAATTCACATTCAATTACAAATCGTTTTAGGATTTTGAGGTTATCTTCGGATTGGTTAAATTGCGGTTTTGCGAATAGATTGAGTTTAGATTGCAGGAATACTTGGGATTTATTATTAAATCTATGAATTTAGCCTGTTTATCTTTAGACATTTGCTTGATAGGGATTTAATGTCGTGGATTAACGTTTGGGGTGAGATTTAGGGGTTCTATCTTGATTGACATTTGATTAGTTAACATTCTAATATAAGAATTATTCTTTCAATAATTGAAATGAATTGATTAGATTCAGAAATAGACAAAACTAAACGCAATAGAAATTTTAGCGTGTTTAACCTTAAAGTTATCACCATTTCTACGTTTTCTCTAACAGTCGAGAAAAATCTACGAAAAAATCACCATCTACCAACATTAAATATATGAAATCCCTCAATTGTAAAATATTTCTCTACGTAACCTCAACATGGTCTTTTTTTTCGTTATTTTGTTATTTAATCGACAATATATGGAACTTCTTTTGTTGTTGATCAATAAAAATACTGAAAATTCCATTTTATTACAGAAAAATACCAATGTGTTTATGGGTTGCGGTATTTTCTTGTCTCAAAAGATCGTGTTCGTTGTAGCAAGCTCAATATTATACTTTGTGACAATTTCTCGTCTATTTTATTAGATCGTTGTTTAACGGCTTTTTTCCCCACTTTTTTTTTGTTCCTTTCCTTATCCACTTTTTTTTCCACCTCGTTCTCCTTTTTTCCTTCTATTCACATTCTTTCTGTCGTCTTTGTGGGACACTCGCTAAAGTCATAGTGTTTGTTGTTTGTGTGATGGGGGAATAAAAAAAGAGGGGGTGAATTTTGATAAATGTACAATACAAAAGAAAATACGGAAAATTTTGCTTGTGCTGTACAACATTATTTGTCTTGCAGTTTGACAAAAAGGCAAACAGTAGTTTGCCAAACTCACCCTCCACTGCACTTTTTTTATTTTCCCTTTACCTCCATGTTGCATTTGGTTTATCGTAAACTTTACGCAGTAAAATATGTTAAACAATGCATGCATATTATAATGAGAGAGATCAATTCGCTTGGGGAGTTGAAATTATATTGGAACTCGAAATAATTCTGACAGTTCCTCTCATTACAAATTGCAATGGGATTTGGGAAAGTTTTTGTACCACCACGTCATCTCCAGTCCTTAGTTTTTCACAGTTTATCTATCTAACTAATCACAAATCGCTCACATAAAACAATCACGTACACAGAATTCAAATCCGTTCGTTAGAATTCGAAATATTAAGCTTTCAATATTAGAAATTACATCGGCACTTGGCGAAGTTCTTGTATCGTCATGTCGTCTCAAATCCCTAGTTTTTCCTAATTTTTTCTTTAAATCGATAGTAAATCGCTTAACTAAAACACTCACGTAAACAGAGTTCAATTCCATTGATTAGTTTTTGAAATACTAAGCTTCAAACAGAACCAATTAAAAAAGGCAATGTAAAATCACATGAATGGAAAACCCATTTTCGGTTTTCATATTTGCAATCAATTTCAGGGTTTTCTTTTTTTTTCTATTTTTTAAGCATTTGAACATTCGCAATCGCTGTTCGTATTTCTGGTGACAATGACCAATATACAATCGAGACTGTTGTTATTTTACACGAAGAATGTGAAGAGAACAAAAAAAAAAGCGTCAGAGATAAAAATGTATAGAGATACAATTGACGAGAAGGGCTGAAAAAAAAAATAGAAAATATAATATAACTGGACGATGACGTGTATAAATGTGAGTGAGCGAGTGTGCAAACGTGTGTGAATGTGTGAATGAATGTTGGTCCCCGCCCGAGGCGTTTCTCTCGTGTCTATCGCTCGCCAATATCAACGAAAATTGAAATAGTCGCTGATATTTCTGTGGTGAAATGATACATATCACTCTCTATAGTTTTTTTTCGCCCTATTCACAAATATCTGTGTATACTCTGGACATACATTTCATCGTGTGTACAAAAATCTTTTGACATGTAACGGAAAAATGAAGGGACAAGAGCCAAAAAAAAAAGTAGATAAATAGGTAATGAAAGAAGAGAAAAAAAAAATTTTTATTAGCAAACGAAAAAAATTTTCATGCAGAGAACCCTTTCAGGATTCCGTTACGCATTTCAAACTCATATTCGTGAATTTCACATCATTTAATTCAAAAATTCACTAAAAGTTGTCGAATAATGAAAAAAATTTGGATATTCTGCTAAAAATGTCGCTTGAAATAATTTGAAATAAATCTTCCCACATCACCAAGTTAGCTAATTAAATTCTACCTTGAAAGAAAACCCTTTTTATACATCCCGTCTCATCTCTCTATCTCCAAAACTTCGTCCATTTTTTTCTCCTTCACCTCAACCCTTTTTACGCTTTCATGTTACTATCAAACCTCAACCATGTTGTGTGGTTCTTAACGAGCATTCGGATTACTCTACTGACTAATTACACATACAGCCTGTACAAATGTCCCATCGCGGCCTGCATCCCCTAAAGCGACGACATTTTGTCATAAAACATTTCCCTGAGAAAAAAAGAAAAATAAAAAATGTAGACAAGAAACAAAGAAAAAGAACAATCACGAAAAAATTCGAACATTAAATTGTTCTTCAGTACCAAAATGTTTTTTATCTCTTTTTTCAATTGGCAATTTTGAATATAAATCGATGTCCAACAACATCTGCTCATTGTAATGTACAATATCGTTGTAGTTGGGTTAGTGGATTGTTTGTAGTTGTTTCATAGTTGCATGAAATGTCAGTTACCTGTATCGTTCACGTGGCTTATTGAGAGAATACCAGAAACGACTTGCGACTGTTGTAGTTGAGGATCCAGTACAGAGAACGAGATGGTAAAATGGTACAAATGGAGACAGAGGAAGTGAGAGAATCAAGGATTCCCACCAGTAGCCTGAAGCATCGGTGTCATTGAACAAGTTTAATATTACTATTCGAATACAGAGTCGTTGGCGTTGCCCCCAGGGAGAAGTTGCGACCATTTCAGACGTGGTGAACTCTGTCGATTCCAAATTCACCGTTACATTTCACTGAATATTCGTATACATACAAATCCTGTTTCGTTACGGTGATGGGAAAACAAAAATGTTTTCTATGCATCTCATAATCACTCACCTTATCAGATGTTCATAAATCTTCAAAGATTTTTCTTCCAAATAATCTCATCCTTCTGGCTATTCCATCAGTTGATTCAATTCAGCTTTATACATCTCGATACACTGTGAATGCAAAATAATATGAAAAGAGTCAGAAGAGGGAGAATAGAAAAAAAAAATGATTGCACATCGCATTTCTTTGTTCGAAAAATTTCAGGAGATGGGAAACATTCGAAATTTACTGAAAGAACTCTTCTTATACGATCGCATCAATACACACCAACATAACCATCAAATCATTTCTCCGTTTCGTTTTTTGTCTTTACATTTTTCCTTTTTATCCATAACCTCCTTCTCGATTTTCTCATATTTTTTTTTCTCAGCTTCATCTTTCTTGTTTCACAATCTTTCACATTGCAAACTGGCAATCGTGTCAAGGAAGAAAATGTCATGGCGTCAAACAACTCCTCAACCCTTTCTCAACCCCCTCTGCACCCCTGCCCTTCTCTTCACGTTTTCCTTCGTGTTTGTATCGGTAGAAAAATGCGTTTAGCTTTTGTCGTGACGCTGTCGAGCAGCCTTTATTTCGATTCTGTTTCCGATCGTATGAATGGAGAAGAGAATCTGAAGAGAATTCACTTTTTCATTCCACTCAAACCTCAACACGTCAGCGTTGATTCATCTGACAACATTCAGCCGACATTGATCTGAAGTTATGCACACGATGTATAATATCGAACCTCGACACTTCATTGTGACTTTCTAACCTCCTTTTCGTCCTATTGTTGAATATTTTTCCAGTAACAAGTGAATTAATCACTAAACTGTTGGCATAAATGTCTGAAACAATCGATAAAGCAGTTTTTTCACTTTATTTCTCATCTATCTCCTCCAAATAATTTGTCGATGGTTTTATTTTTCACTAAAAACACTGCAACGAATAACACGAATAAAAAAAAAAGTCAGCATGTCGATGAGTTCACTCTAGTTCGAGAAACCAATCGAATTATACTATACCAATTTCGTGTTTTCTTCTTTCACTGACGTCCACTTGAACTGTCTCGAGAAGTTTTTGTGACTATATTCGAGTTTAAATGAAATGAAAAAGATGAAACGAAAAAGAAGGAACAAAAAAAAAGAAAGCGAAAAAATACTCAAGTGCGAACTTTATTAGCTAGAAATGGTGGAATTGTTGGGAAATTACTTTTTCCTCTTATATACAGTGTTGGAGATTTCGTAGGAGGTTGTGGAAACTCCATTGCCATTATACAAGAAGGTTAACTCAGTTTAGCGTATTTTTTTTTCAGCTTTCATTTTTAGAAATGGCACTTTGCCCTTGTGCACTTTTGTCGGATCGAATTTTTGTTGGCGATATGTTAAAAATGTACGACGTCAACTAAACGCAACAATTTTTTATTGCTGCGAGGGAATGGCGCAAATTCATGAGCACGAAATACTCAACGAAGTGTTAGTCGACCGTAAGAGAGCAAGAATTACCGTTGAATGCGATGAAAATAAAGAGAATGTAAAATGAGAAAGGACTCTGACACTCAAGACATGACGAGAACTTTTCAAACAACTCCAACACCACCTCCGGCCATTTTTTTACTTCAGTACAAGTAAATTCTAATGAAATTTAAATTGATTTTAGTGATTAAACTAGTTGCAGTTATGCTAAAAATCGTGTTGGTAAGTCCTAAAAAAAATCTAAATCAGACAGACAAAATCATTTTCTCCAAAATAATCTTCAAAAATGCACTAAAAAAACTAATAAAACCGTAACTAGCTAATAACTAAATCTCTAAACCCCCTAAAAAATTTTTTAGAAATTCCAGTCCCTCAAGTAATGCACCAAAGAGTAAAACTATGTCACCAATAATTACAACACCGAAGTAGAAAAATGTTTTATACTTTCCAATAAAACATAAAAAAATTCATTAAAGTTCCCACAAATTTCCAAGGATTTAAATTATAAATTTTCCTTTTCTATTTCATCATCTATCATTAAATAAATTGTAATATTTGGACTTTCAATGAATCTTGCACCGTATCATTTCTTACTCAGCATTCGCATATTCTCTTATGAAATAAAGAATACAGGAAAATTTCCCTTGTGGTTATATCCTTTTGCAATAGGTTGGTGAGACTTAGTCGCTTGAGAATAAAACTATAGAGTGGAAAAACTTTATCTTCTTTCACTGCTATTCCTTGTTATTCTTTTTTTCTCTCATTCCACCCCTTTGGAATGAGAGGTGTGGCATACCACGATCGGTTTTGTGCAGACGATTTCAATGCAAATTATATGTCCTCCTTCTTTAGTTTTCTTTTATTCTTATATTTTACCTCTTCTATCCAATAGCACTTTTGTTACGATAGAATCGAAGACATCAGATGAATATCTTGAATGATTGAAGGAGTTTATAAAAATGCCAGACAATCTTAAAATTTATGAATACAATCACTCATAGATGTCCTGTTCAAGTGGTAGTGCACATGAATATTATTTATTATCCATAAATTTTTCATCTCATTGAGACAATCATTCTACATCTCTACCATATTCTCTTGTGCGATTTTCCTTGAATTGATTGAAATTAACAAAATTCAAGTTAGTTCTAACTTTCATGACGTCAAAAGCTCTTCAATAATTGAACAAAAAAAATTTTTTGAGGTTAGAATTTGTAAAAATCACATCTAGCACCTAAATCACTGGAAGTGAATCAAATTTTAGGTTAGAATTTGTTAAAATAACGCCCAAACTGATTTTCTGAGGTTAGAATTCATATCTAAACTGAAATTTTCTACTTTTCAACGAAAATTGGGAGGCCATTTGTCGGAAAATCGAACAAGCTAAGACTAAAATGGTCGAAAAACGTTTCATCCAAGTTGTACAGCGCTTGAATTTAATATATCGTACCTGAATTTTTCATTCCTTCTCTCAAGACAATTATCTTACGTCTGTGGTATCTTTTGTGGTGGTATTTTTAAATTTGCTCGCGGGGTAATAGCAGGGCAATAAATGTCACTGCAACATGCTGAAATATATATATATATTGAGTTTCTTTATTTTGAAGAAGGTAAACCAGACTAATCTTTTCAATGTGTGACACTTTTTTCTATTTATCCCAAGTTGTCTCTTTTTTTTTCTTCCAAGCAGAGAGAAGAGCTGCGGGGGAAGGAAGGAATGGAAAGAAGTAAGGGCAATGTGACATTGGGGTCGACGGTTTCCGCTTTTCTTCCTTCTATACCTTGGGCATTTACTTCTCTTGCACGCTTTCACATACACATGAACACAGAACTGCCACAAACTCAACTGCAATTCTCCGTGGCGGCTTTCAATTGTGGTCCCGGTGTAAAACTCGTGACTTTACGACGAAAACTCGACATGGACCTACAAGAAGAGGGAACGGAAACTAGGAAAACAGAATTTTTACCGCTGCATTTATGTGAACATTTCCTAGGTTATACACGTTGATAAGATCCTACTAATACGTGGTAAGATGATGGTTTTCAACAACAAACAATACAATTTTAGAGGTTAGTTTTCTGATAATGAAGAGAAAATTAACACTTGGAGAACTGAGATTACTTTTAAGTATTGGGTCACCGATGTTTAACCTAAACCGCATCTTTTTTCAGCTGGAAACTTTAAAAATTCAATTTCAACGATTTCATATTGATTCAATGTATGAAAAAACCTCAAATTCTCTCTAAATTTCATATGAAAATAAACTTTAATTCTCTCCAAGTCACAGAATTTCCGTTTATCAACGAATAATCCAATGACAGTCGTTAATGAAGCAAAATTCTAAAAATATGAAGCAGCGAATTTCCATTTAAATTCTGCTGAGAGATTGACCTCTCCAAGACGTCATTTTATAATATAATTCCACCATGTCTTCATAAATATAATTAATATACTCAATTTACGTCAATTGTGATGAAAGTATTAGTCAACATCGTACAAAACAGCAGCAGCGTTTGCAATGGTGTTGGTAACCAGGGTTTGAGTGAACATTATATAGAAACGGCAGAATCTCCAATACGTCGTATAATTTCCGGTACAGGGACGAAATTGTGTGATGGTAGTGCTTATAAATTCAACGCACACGTGTCTCCACAGCATTCTACCACCTAAGCCTTTTAAGCCAGAGCTACTTATGGCCAAACTAAAGACACGACAAGAATAAAGAGTAACTGGTGAGTATGGAACACTTAAAGATTGTTTTCTTTTTTCATAAATATTACAACCACAATTAATAATCCATTTACATTTCATTTTCAATTCACTTGTCAATCAAATGTACAAGCAATGTATCAAATTTCAACGCTTGCTATTGTTTCTATTTGCATTCATGTTTGTACATAACCTATAATTATAGACGCAATGAGGCCATAATCAATTGATGAGACTGATATCAATCACTTGTTTCAGGTAGCCTTCAAGATTGATTCTTCGTCAGTTTGGGTACATCCATTCAATTGTAATTCTCGAAATCGATATGGCCGTACACATGTTTAAACACACACCATTGAATTAGACTTTCAATTAGTGTCACTTAGTTAAGCAAACACAGCCGTTCCTGTTCCTGTGTAAACCGATGACGCTATTCCGTTACATCATATCCTGACCATAAAGCACTTTGTTTTATATATTTGAATAGGTTATAATGTAAAGAAAGAATTAATAGGGGTTGGATGGAATCTTTGAAGGGTTGAGAAGAGGGGGGAGATGAGATTACGTGAATCTCATTACGTTTGAGTGATTGTTGATAATTCAATGCCAATAACTATTTAGAGGAACTGAAATTGATTGTTTATTTGTTTTTTTAGGTTAGTTCAACTACTTACCTGCATGAAATCATTTTCCTATGACATTTTGCAGCAATTCGTTCGCTGTTAAGGAAGCGCATCGTATCCAATTCATCCCTACACTTAACAATTGAGATATTTGCTATGCATAAAGTTAGGAATATATTTTGGTCTGGAATGTTACTCACCGCAAGATCGTTCGCATTATAACTATGTGAATTTTAATATTCTCATCGTGAGTTGTGGTAAGGCGAAGGTTGAAAGCTTCACAAACATTTCACTAACAATTTTATGTCTATATGTATACGTCTTAAGTTAACAATTTTGTGCTTGGTATTAATAATTGGAATGCGGTTAGTGAATTATAACTTGCCTGGCAATTTTTGTACGCATGAACAATTGCAAAATTCAATTGGGTGCGTAGATTTCTTTTTTTTTTATTGTACAATTCGTCGTATGTTTGAGATTGTGCTGGGTAAAATGTTAATGAGAACGTGAAGAAGTAAAGAAAGTTATTTATAGAAGGAATGAGATCTTTGAATTCGTAAGAACAAAGAAGATTTACATGAAAAGACTTCATCAGCGAATCGATATATTCAACATCGAAAATATTTGGTTATAAGTAAAAGGAACTTCTTTATGCTCCACTGATTGGAGATTTAATCAATTTTATTTACTTCCAACATCATGTCATATTGCGTTTGTTCATATAAAGAATGAATCAAAAACATAACGTGGAAATTTATCTTAATTTGATAAAATATTTGCCATTTTATGTTTGTTCAATGTGAAGATAACGCCAGATATCGATATTTATATCGAATTTTGGTATAAAAATGGCCGCAAAAAATTTTTTTCATCAATAGAACAACTTCTTACGATAATCAAGATGATATCAAGTCGATTCGTGACAATTTTGATGATATTGGTCATAACATACACGTAAGTACTCCAATCTGATTATCATTCGATTCTTCAATTGAACATCCCACTATCAACATCTACCATTTCCATAAAATTCATCTTCCAGATGTGTGGTTATGTTAGCTCCAACTGGTTTCATCGATGATCCTGACGAAGACTAACCAGCATCACCAAAACGAGCTCATTAATTCATTATGAAGTGATAAAAAAGTATAACAATATCAAAAAACAATTCAACATCAACTTGTAAAGACATCCACATACGCATCTGCACTCAAATAAACTTCAATAAACATTGCACGAGCATTCTTCGAAGAAACTAAACCCATTTGGACCAATTTCCAAACTTGAAACATCTGAAGTATCATCAAGTGTTGATGTACATCTAGAAACGCGGGTTTGGCATGAGCCATGTGAACGCAGCTGGGCCAACGATTAATCGAAAACTTAATTATTGGTCGTAGATTGGGGGATTTGTGACCAGACGATATAGCTGGAGCTTGTTTTAGGGAGGACACGAACCAGAACGTTCCACCACCCAGTTTTGTTCCCCTCCGTTTATCTCACTTACTCTCTGCACTTCAATATGCCTTTCTCACTCTGCCTAACTCTCATTCATTATGGACCTCAACGAGAGAACGGCATGGATCGCGTGGTCGCGCGTTATAGAGAATGACCAACCAGCGCGGGATGTACTTGACGTATTGCTCGAGTGATCGGATATCGATTAGGCCAATGGTCAAACTGTATATGTATATATTTCATACGCAAACGACGGGTCGTAACTTGCACACACTCGATGCGATACGCGCGTACCGCTAATTACCAAGGCGTAGAGAGGGTTTCATCGTTTGCGATGCTGATGGGTGACCAATACATATAGATAAACTATTTATTGACGTGAACCATCATAAATGATGACAGTCGAGGATGAAAGAGTGTACAGATGATAGATTTAATGCATAGCTTATCATTCAATATGATTTTTATAGGTTAGATTACGAGATTTATGTTATAGGTAAGCTCATAACGACAACACTCCATTAAAATATTCAATATCCTCGTCATATCGTTACAAGAAATCAATATCATCAGAAATGTTGATTTTTTCCGAGAGAATAGCAAACGCTGAAGTATAAGATGTGGTCGGAGGGAGGTTAGAGTGACCAATACGCGACGGACAACGGACGTTGAGAAAAATAATGAAATTCTTCTCTGCAACATGAGGACAGTGGATCTGGACCTGTTTTTAATCCGAAATATCTTCTCAACAATAGATTCTTATGCATTTTCTACAAGAAAAAGTTGAATAATAAATTCAAAGAATAAAATTGTGCATGTGAAGTCAGCAACGATACATAACCCTGTCAACCTAATCCAACTTTACGTAGCAAAATTCTGATAATCCCAAACTGATGTGTATTCCTCCAGTAAATTTAATCTCCAATTTTTTTTTTCTCCATTCAAGATAGCCGAAATTCCAAAGTGTAATTTTACGAACACCACTACGTGGAAACATGTCGCTTAGAGTTGGGTTAAAAATTGTCTTTTATACTATACGACGTCTATAGCACTGGGGCATTCTGTAAATTGGATCTATCAGGGCGTTTCGATGGTGCTATATCATGCCGGGCACTGTGAAAACCCGTCGGCCATACGAGCGCCTTCATCTTTCAACGTCAATGTACACATACACACACCAGGTACCAGAACAATAAGGTGAAACAAAAGAACTGACTTGCCGTTCTCCCTTCCTTCATCTTCTCCTTCATCTTCTCCTTCATCTCTTCTTCCTTTATTGTTCCTGTATTCGTGTACAGCCTTTAGACCGATGAAAAAACATTTATACACACATACACCAACCAAAATGGAACGTTCGATAGCCAATCTGGTCTTTTTACGGTTCTGTTAACCGACTATCGTCGACTGATTAGCCACAGGTTGATTCGATTTGATAAATCGAAATCTTTAACCTCGTGGAAATAATACTTTGGGCAAATCCGGTCGTGACATTTGGTGGCTGAGTGATTTATATTATTTACCTACAAATACACCAATCAGAAATAACTACGTTGAAACAATAAAGTTCCCAACGAAAATGTGGGGGTACTGCAGTTACTTGAGAAACTCAAATTGCTTTGCTTTCTTCATCCGAATCCTTCCTATTGTCCAAAGTGAAATTAACTGAAGTGATTGACGGTAAATTCTATTACAAAATATCCCAAAGATTATTCGCGAATTGAATTTCCGTCTCAAGTCTCAATTAATATTTTAGGTTAGACTGCATATGAAACAATTGAGAACGAATTGCAATTACACTTGAATTAATTCAAACTAAATTCCTAGGAAGTGTCGGTGGAGATTATCCAACCAGAAAATCAGCAATTGGCATCAGGAAATTAATAACCAAAACCACAACGTTAAAATAATCCACAATGTGTATAGGTTAGGTCGTTTTGCAGAAACAGTACGTTAAACCAGTTTCATCAACATAACTCTGGACAATTCTGTTTTCATCATCACACATGATGACTTTAATATAATATAACAGCTAACACAGAATAGCAAAATAGATAGACATAGATAGAGAAATGGTGAGCAAAGTGAGAGAGCTAGAGAGAATTAGACGAAATTCAAAGCTCAGAGATGTTGAAGCTGCCTCAAGTCCCCACGTGCACAGTAGCTAATCCTACATTGGTAGGACAATTAACTCCGAGTGAGGATAGAGATCCTATTTGGACGTTCCTCTGTGTCCCTGTTCTACTCTAAAATATCTCAACTATCCATCTCTATCTTGCTCACGGTCTCTATCAGCATCTCTTGCTTGTTCTCTGCCTGTTAACCATGTAATATCGCAACACGCGAGCGTTGGCAAAGCCACCGGGAGCAAAACGCGTCGCTAGTTACACTCATGGGATCACAATATCCGTTCTTCCTTTGGGGAGTACACCAACATACCAGAGTTATATTCACAAATAAATCCGCATGTGTTTTCATGTATGAACATGTTTGGATTATCATGGCATATGAGTGAGATAACAATTTCAGTCGTTATTGACGATGATGATCTTTGTTGTGGGGATATTCGAGTTGTTGGGTAATGGCAAAGGGAGAAAAAAGGCAAAATTCATCCAACTATTTGGGCCGCGTGACCCTCAACTTGGTTTAAGTCGTTTCCTTATCAGTGGTCAAAGTTAATCTTAGTTCTTAAGAATTCAGTAGGTACAACTTTGCTTTTGGTGGTAGTTAGATTATTTCACCAATCCAGAGCTCGTTACCATTATCCCCCCGGGTGTAATCCTCACTCTAGTTATATACTTCAAGATCCCTCGTATCATGTCTCTCAATATTTACCCTAAGTATCTTTCTGAGATGTATCTGTGTTGCTCAAGGAGTTAGGGAAACCCACTTGTGGGAAATGGTTCTTACAGAAAAGCCTTAGTGGACCGGTGATCATGTTTGGTTATCGTTTTTGGTCTTGGAATGACTAAACATTGAAAATTCCTATTCAACCAATTCAACCAATCATCGTTTTTTCCTATGCAATTGAGCAGTTGGACATTAAATTCTGAGCACAGGATCCATTGGAAAAGTGGATTAAAGCTACACTCACCAATTCCAACAGAAGATAATCCTTTCAAGAAGGAAACACCTGATAAAATACATAAAAGAAAAGGAAAATAATGAAGAAAGAAGACTATAAATACAAGCAAGAGAATACCTGCATCAGTTCCACCTTTGTATTCGATCTCAGAACCACCGGGCGCATTTGGCCGAGGATTAGTCGGTCTGGAGTAAGCCATCGGATTGCCTCCAGCGCCAGCGATCATCGGCTTAACAACATAAATCCTGTTGTCACAGTCAATCTTCCATTAACCATCTCTTTCTAAAATGAGATTCCATCCAATAAAACATACATCTCTTGCCATAAATAAACGAAACTCACTGTCAACACTACGATGCAATTCCAAAATCCCTGAAATTCCGATGATAAACATTTTGAATAATCGGATAACATTTTAGCGATGCATGAAATCCAAGACGAATTCATCGAATCTGTCGTGTATTATTGATGCCGTCTGACGTGAATGTTTTGCATTTCAATTGTTAGGTTAGTTGAATGTCAAGGTGGAGGGGCAATGCAAAAGGGACATTTTAGGTTGGATGCCGTTGGCAACTGACGCACCCGTTAACATCAAGCCATTCGTCGCATTACTCTGCGGACACAGCGAATTCCTGTACGTGTTGGTTGGAGTAAAGCGACACACGTTGCATCTCGCTTTGCGTGTCACCCTTGTCTATCTCTTGCTCTAAATCCATGGTATGATGTCCGCGCGTGATGCAACCCATTGCTCACCTCCGAATTGTGATTTCCGAAGCGTACTCATGCATATGTATACAGACCATGACATGCTGAAGAGATGTTGCCAGTTAACCATTAACTCTCTCATATCATCGGTCGTATAATATGATGAGTACGATTGCACATCTCCAATATGACAATTCGCATGGTGGAGGACATTGAAAACGGTCAATTGGTTGTGGATGGATTTGATTGTTGGCGATGATTACAATAAATGTTATTCAAGTTGAGATTAAATGTTTCGCCAATGTTGGGGGAGAATTTGTTACGTTTGCTTGGTCATTCGATTACTGAGTCTATTTCCTCGTATTGGGGAAATTAATGAGCCAATTAAGTATATTATGTACTGCGATTAAACCTCTTGGAGGGGAATCAAGAATTTCTTGTGTATCGATTCTCGGAATTTCATGAGAAAATGAACAACAAATGGTCCTAACCTAGTTATGATTTTTTGGGGTTAGGTGGGGGAGAATCATCACAGAATCAATGGATTCATTCAATCAAAGTGAATAATTCCAACAGTGAAATGGTTATTGATAAGTTTATTGACTTGATTATTGATTTTCATTGAATTGGGGCTTTATTGTTTCATTGAAATTGAATCGAGTGTCATGATGGGGACATTCAATTCCGTCGTATAATCATATCTCATTCTCATTTCATAATGAAATGACAAAAGGTTCAACAGATGGACATATAATTTACTTCACGAGTTGATTCGTGCAATAGTCCAAAGTATAAAGCGCGCTTGCGTATTATATATCTCATCCAGGTCAATTTTACCGCAGGCAGATGTGCATCTCTCGGTTTCTCATTGCAGAAAACGAGAACCCACAACTTGACTACTCGAAACTTGTTGTGTTTGTCCATTTTGCAGTTGTAGCGGTATAGAAGGAGCACAGAGACTACAGTGGAACTCACTTGCTTCGGTCTCTTCTCTTCACCGCTATGAACGCCAAAGTCAAACTCTAAATATTTCCAGAACAAAAATGGTAAACGTTTTGAAGATCAACACAGATGTATACACAGTAACCAATCATATTTATTTGACTTTCAAAGGTCACTGTTTATGCCAAATCT
This sequence comes from Meteorus sp. PSUC_FEM 10030008, assembly GCA_018881525.1. Classification (NCBI taxonomy): domain Eukaryota; kingdom Metazoa; phylum Arthropoda; class Insecta; order Hymenoptera; family Braconidae; genus Meteorus; species Meteorus sp. PSUC_FEM 10030008. The sequence continues at coordinate 17,105 of JABMBR010013077.1, read as the reverse complement.
TCTTGGAGTTATCGCTGCAACTGGAATTTATTCATATAACTTTGATCGTGAATATTTCACGAACTTGAACCAGATAAATCCGCCATGAAAATAAAACAATAAGAAATGAACGGATGAACAAACATCTACATCACGATCCATAACCTCTATCGATCTGCATCTGTAAGTAATTCAACGGTATCATCCTCTTGAAAAAACCTCATGATGAAACACCCTGTCATTTTAGCAAACTCTTCGACGTTAACCAAACAAGCTGACTCTCAACAACTCAAAATGTTCATAATCCCCAACTAAAATACATCAAAAGCACAAAATGTATAACCTATAAAATACAATATCACACATATATACCAAAAGCATGGAGCAGAAGTTTTAGCAGAAGCATTCATAAGTATAAAGGAGAAAGTTCTATGTGTGCATGGCATTGAGACCAAAATGGTTAAGGGAATAATTCAGTTATATAACGACATCAAGCGAGCTATTGCCAGTGTGCAAGATTCTATTGTACACTCATATATATATATACAGACATAGTTATATATTATATGTATATATAAAGAAAGAGCACTAGGACCGTACTGATTGGCCTCCAGCTGGGCCAGCAGTAAACATTCTCACACGGTATGGCAGCAGCCAACTCCAAAAGACCGTAGGGATGCTGAAGAAACAGAGTAAGAGAACTGTATAACAAGAGAAGGCTGAACGAAGGAGAGAAACTATGAGGAATAATCCCTTCACCCCCCGTTCAAGTTTAAGCTCGATTTAATGGGGTGGAAACGCGCGGCTCGATCAAGTTGTATTCAATTATCCCCTCCATTCTCCTCGCACAGACGTTTCACTAGTTCTAGAAACTCTACATTGCTACTACCTCTTCTGCTTCTACCACCATTCCATCAAGAAAGTATTGAACGGATCAATCTCATTATGTTGATAATTTACAAAGACAATTGTCAAAGTGTATTGGAAAACGGTGGAAATATTGTTCAACTGTTTTTGTTGAATGGAGTTGTTGATAGTTCGATGATAAGACTTTGGTGGAATTTTTCTTTGTTATTTTCTTGCGAAGAATGAGGTTAGGAACACCAAATGACAATTGATCTTGTTATTTATCGATTAATTTGCAGATGAATAATCTTTTCAGAAAGCAAAAGTGGAAATGGAAGGAATGATTAATAGTTTTGGGTGGACACTTCACCTTGGACTTGTACTTAAACTCTCTCCATACGAGAATCATGTTGAGACTAAACGGATGGTGGGAAAAGGGAGGAAACACAAAGTTTGAGGATTTACAGTACAACTGGCGAGCGAACCGACACCACTGGTGGCCTTAAAGAAGTCTCGTTATTATTAGAGATATATCCTGGGTGGTGGTGATGGTGAAAGCCAACTTCCTGCTATATAAGCGACCATAGTCGGCATATTAGTTGGGCGGTAGTATATATGGTATAAGCGAGAGTTGGGTTTCTCTATCCCGGTCATTTGAAACTACCAGAGCAACTTACTCTTTGGCCATGAGCGAATTTCTCAGGGACGTTAATTTTGCGACGTAGTGAAAGTCATCTCAAGTGTGAACGCGTCGAGAATTCTCACCTCTTGGCTATTATGTTTGTATTATTTATTTACTAAACGTGTGAGTACATCATGAATAGAAATTAAAGTAGAGAAATGGTGGAGCAAAGCTTCAATCATTGTCGATTCATTAACCTCAAATTCTTTTAGGTTAATGAATGTTGTACATTATTTTTCATAATATTTTTTCCTTTCAATTAAATTTTCATAATAAGTTAGGTTAGTTGTCATTACGGTTAGATGTAATGAACGGTCGGCTCATTTCATATTCCACAAACCGATTAATCAAAGGCACATTATCGATGTGACCCGATGCAATTAGACTATCAATTATGTTTTATTGGAATTTCCAATCATAAATAACTGATTTCGCTGTCATTCTATCATTATGAGTTGTTTACTGTTTCGTTCACCCGTGGAATTGAGTTTCATGTAAATTGTAATGTTAATCGTTCCATGTTCACTGCATTTGATTGGAAAATCCTTTGAAATTCTCACAAGCATATTAAACAAACAAAAAATTCACATGTCTCGTACAGAAATAGAGTTGAACAACAATTTTACGTCCTACTTGTCCACAACAGAAAATTAAAGCCGCGAAAAATGTGAAAGAGATGGAACGGATGAACCCTAACCTTTAATTCATCAACTGAGAATTTTCATATAGCGAGAAAAAATAGAAATTCCTCAGCTATCGCTTTGATTCTAGTTAGCACTATAAAGAATTGATTTGTGACTAGAATTAGCTTCACCCGGTTGGAATTTGTGAATTATTCTCCCAGTTATGATATCCGCCAGTCGCGAAAAAATCTTAATATACCGGTGCGCAAAGTATTAATGTTATCATCCATCAACTTCAACTACGAACTGAAACAATTCGCACCAGTATTTGCCAAGTGTGCTTCTCGAATACATTCTCCTTTCAAATCTAGCACATAAACACATAAATAAAACAATATGGAGAAAACAATATTTATTTACCAAGCAAAAGTATCGAAAATCCCATTTTAATATCTCGTACATAAACGACCATTCCTTGAAGACAAAATTCTCGTTCCACTGAACAGAATTTTCGTTTAAACACGTGTGGCATTCGCTTGACATGAGCACATCACAAAGCGAGTGCCTTTAGCTACAAAAACGTATGAAAAAATAATAGAAAATATGAGAAAGAAACAAAAAATAAACCACAACATACCAAAGATTACAGCGCACAAAGATAAAAAAAATTCCCGCATTCTCTCTATTATGAAAATTCGCTTGTACATAAATACATAAATACATTTTTTCCATTCAATTACACAATCTCGTTGTTGCAAACAATTATCAATTGTAATATATGAATGCAATGACGCAAATTATTATCACACAACGGTGCACTTTGAACTGTGCAAGCAGTGTTGCATATTTCTCTATAGAGAAACGTTTTCGCCAATTGAACGTGAAAGAAACCTGAAAATTCAGTTATCCAAATAAATTATTAACCCAAAATAAAATAGCAGTAAGTGAATATTATCATTTAACGTATACTCTGTGTTGAATTTTATTTTCGTAAGTAAATTAAATGTTTATGGGAGTGTCTGCGAAAAGGTTCCTAACCTCTTTACCATCTTCAATATTGTGTGTTGGAGAATGCAACATTGTTATATAATGCAGCTGAAAAGCAGTGGCAAGCACTGGCTAGTGTATATATTTATTGTGTCGTATAAGTGTGTCGATGTGTGTTGGCTGGAGCCAACTGCACGTGCCTCTGGTGCGGTAAGCGATGGCATCTCTACCTCCTTTACGGTACAAAACAATTTCTCCGCATACTTTATGAAACAACACACTCTCCTATGCGCTGTTACCACATAATGCTGTCCCAGCATTCACCTTTACTTCTATGGTAGCTTCGTACACTTGACTAAACCGCGTGTACATATTCACAAACAAATACACATACACACACGCATAAACGGTGCATGTGATTATATATTGTTCGTGTGACATTTTCAATATGATTTAATGTAATTAATGTTTTTTTAGCGGTAGCCAAATCATTGGTAGAAGTCCAGCGATAATTTTCTATCTTTTTTTTTTCTTTGGTTGGATTGGTCGAAGAGGTTAGGTTGGCGTTGTTTGGTGGTTTTTCACTTTGTTCAACAATAACGGCGGGGAATTGTTTTATTCAATGAAAAAGAATAATTTATTGAGTTTGATTAAAAATAAATGAATTTTTTTCATCAATATGCAACATGAAAATATCAATTTCACTTCTCGTAAACAGCGACAAAATGATAATAAACAACGAAAATTTCGCATCAAAACATAAAATCCGACACTGATTAATTGACAACTACAGAACACTGAGAAAAAAAGACGCCCCAAGGGTCGTTGCAGATTTTCCCGGAAATTCCCATTTCCCCTTATTAAAAATCCTCGTCTATTCATCATGACGAAAGGAGGAAGAAAAACACAACAGAACCCCACAAAATTGAGCAGCAACTCCCCACTGACATGGAAAAAAAAGGAAGAAAACAATTATTATTTTCATCCCCTCAATACAATCTCGACTGAGCAATTAAACAAACAAAATAATAAAAATGAGCACATTAACAATGTGAAGTAAATTAATTCACTCAACATTTGCTCATGAGTGAGGATAGACCTGGGGATTTTGATAACATGTGACTTTATCTTGAATTCACGAGACGCACAGGTAGTCTGTTTACTTAAGATAATAGTGGCGAAGAGTGACTGCCACTGAGTAAACGTGGGCGAGAGTGAGAGATGTATAAAGAGAGAGTGGATGTGAGTGAGACAAACATTTCACGAGAGGTTATGTCGAGTCAGAAGGTTGAAGGGGATGGAGTCGAAGGCTTGGCAGTTTCGAAGCAACGAGAAAAGACGAGGCGTGAGCAAGTGAGACAGAGAACTATAGTGTGCTAGATTGTAGAAGGGAAATACCATGGAGGGGGTTAGAAACACCCTCAACCACCCTGTGCACTGCCACCCGCCGTTCAGGATTCAGTAAGGGGTGAGAGAGATTCTCGGGCGAGCTACAAGAACTTCATTTTCCAAACCATTACGTCCCGTCCCACTGCACCCTCGTCCTAGAAAACCCCTTTGCCCCTTAAATTAATTTATATCGAAATTTCAGATGACACTCATCGGCCCGTGCAATAAATAAAGCTGAAGTAAAAGTAGTTGGGTAGAAAAAGCACAAGTGAGTGCTGAGAGAGTATTGCGAGCTTAATTCGCATTGCCATGTTGCAATTTTGTATATGGAAAAAGTGGACATGATGATGGAAGTTTTTAGGGTGAAATTCGAGGGTTTTGTTGAATTTTTTCACGAAGATAAACGATGGGAACGCTGATGTATGTTCTGTTTCAGTAATTGATGTGTTTAATGCATCGAAATAATTTTTCTCCGTCGCAAACATCGCAATTTTCGAAAAAAAAAGTTTCCATAACCTAAAAAAACTTCATTCATCTACAAAAAAAAAAAAAAATGATGAGAGCTCATTCATGAAAGATTTTTAAAATGAAAATTTCCAGATGTTTATTCTCATTTCATGAGTTTGCCTTTTATAGTCGTCTGTTTCTTTGATTATTGATGTGTTTTGAAGAAAAATATTCGTCAGAGATTTAGTCAAATAAAAAAAAATATTTACTCGTTTATTTTTTTTTTTATTCTTTTTGTTGTTGTTTTTTTTCCCTTCCGCTTCTTTTTCGTTGTTATTAGAGTACCTCTATTACTTGAAAGTACATAGCCACTGGAAAATAGCCATTAAAGCCAAGAATGAAAGTCGATGCGCCAGAGAGATTTCGTTCTTGTGCTTTTCAAAGTACCTTATCAATGTCTCTCTCTTCTTGCCGCTATTATTCTCCTTGTTCAACAACTCCACGAATATAGATATAAAAATTTTCAATAGGATATCTATCGCATGCTGAGAAAAGTTGATTCTTATTCATGTATTGTGTGAATTCAATATTACCTACAACTTTATGCATTCTTATAGGCGGCCACTTTTAAAAATTTTTTCTCTATCTTTATTTACATTTATTTTTTTGCACCTACCAAGCTGTTTTGCTTCGTGGATTATTTCTCTATGCATTTTACAAACTTTTAACGCTGTTGATAAGATAAAATATGAATTTTTAACAATCATTTCGAGGTTATGAATCATTTACAGAGACTTATCAGGTTTTTTTTCCATGTTCAACTTTAAGTTATGCTTCTGTGAATTCACATTTCGGCTTCGAGTGTTTCCATTTTCATCTGTAAAATAATTATTTCAGCTTGTACGAATATTATTCTTTGATAATATTTGATGGAAAAATTTTATCATCAACAATTAAACTTACTGAATCGAAAAGAAGGTTATGTACGAGTGTTTAACATTCTTTCATCAAGTTGTTCTGTATGTTGGTGGTTTTTTATTTGTTTTGTGAAGAGCTGCATAAAATAAATATTCAGAGTGTGTCCATAGCACTCTCTTCACAGTTATATTACCCGAGACCGCCATCATCACCACACACCATAGCAGAACCAAGAATCATAGGTATGCAACGAACGTGCAGTATGGAAGCTACAATCAGAAAGGCACGCGTTTCATCCCACTGGCGTTTTCCAATACCTCCGTTTCTTCCCCTCAGTATCCAACGTAGTCCAAACCATTCGTCTGCTTTCTCTGTCTTCCTCATTCGTGACAAACTTCATCCTATCACTATATCTAAGCAAAGGCATTTTCAATCCACTCGAATTGTATTTGGTTAATCCTACTGAGAAATCCCTGTAGAATATCTTTCACTAAATGTCATTCAAATTCAATTTTTATTTCATTTTTCTTATCTACATCTCTTTCACAATTCCCCCCCCCCCTCTATTCCTTCTCTCTCTGATTTGCTGTATCTAACAGTTGTCTACAGAAGTTTCACTGTTCCTTTGTATGTTTTTGAAGGTGAAGAGGAGATCGAAGAAGTTTCGAGAACTTTTTCCGATATTTTTTTTTCTTCGTCATTCGTGTTCTTTAGAGTTGCAGGAGAAAAATTGGTGGATTCGTCTGTGAAAATATTTGCCATGACTGAAAACATTTGAATTTCATTTTTTTATTTTAGGTTAGGTTGATCCCAATTAACAATTGATTGTTAATCAATTATGGAGAAGATTTTACAAGGGCCATTGGGTTTTGATTTACCAAATATTGGTCTTGGCGAATTTATTTTCAATAAATTATCCAACACACCAGAACGGGATTTTCAAGTAATAAATTTTCTTTATTGTTCTAAATTAAACAATAAACCAACAATGAATTCAACCCACTAATCTCCGCTTTTTGTTTTATCAAATAACCAGAAATTCGTTCGTCAATAAATTTCTTTAATTATTTATCACTCGCCCAATTGTATAAACGAAATTCAACTGAATAAATAATCAATCAACAAAATCAACAGACCATAACCCAACTTTTACCCACTGAAATTTGTCAATTTCATTCGGGAAAAAAAATATTATGATTGAATTTTTAAAATCATCACACGTTTATTCTTGATGCATTAAGGTTTTCAACACAGAAAAATACACTAAAACAATTTCACATGTGTCCGTGGTGCGTCCAAGACCATTTTCGTCGTTGTATTTGGCCCATCGTGTCGTAGTCGTTGAAGATGGATGGTCGTTGGACGCGAGCGCTTTTAACGAATGCCAAAAAGAGAAAAAGACAAAGTAGAATGGATAGAAAAAGAGCGTTTGAAAAGAAAAAATAAAAATGTTTGCTTGGACAAGTTAATGGAAATGTTTGTTCGTAAATATAATTTCAGATTGATGCAAAAACTGGTGAAGTATTGACGAATCATGACTTGTTGAAGCAGAGCGTTACATTGGCAAAAGTATTGGAAAATAGAAATATCAAAATTGATGATACAGTCGCAATATCATGTGAAAACTCGATGAATTATTTTGTTGCTGTTTGTGGAACAATTTTCACTGGTGCTACAATTGCACCGATAAATCCTGCATATCTTGAAGGTAACAATACAACCAATGACATCAACACAATCATTACAGATAATTAAATATAAAATTAATTATTTGATAATCAAATTTGTTCATTCAACTCTAAACCAACAGTTCGATCATTAAATTCAATAATTAATTATGAAATTGAATTATTCAACAGGACAATTAAATTATTCAACAATTAACGAACGATTTCATATTTAATTAAATAATAATTTGATATTTCAGATGAAATACGACACTGCTTGAACATAGCCAGACCAAAATTAATTTTTGTATCGCGTCATACTGAAAATCGTATTCACCGAGTTGTTAAAAATTTACCATGGAATGTGGAATTGATTCAATTGGATAACGAGACATCATTGAAAGGTGTCAAAACCCTTCATAATATCATCAATAATAAGAATGACAACAAAACCACAATGGATAATGATCATTATCAACCAGCAAGAATTCCACGACCTGACAAACAGGAAGTTGTTATTCTTTACTCCAGTGGTACAACTGGGTTACCTAAAGGTGTTATGCTATCGCATCGCAATCTCTTGGCACTCCGATATGCTCAAATGTAAATACAAATTAACCTGAATAATGTGGAAGACCAATAAGGAACAGAACAATGTTAACATAACCTCAAATAAGACAAAATAATTTTCTGTTTGTAGGAATTTTATGTTTCCAAAGGCTCCAAATTCTGTTTATCTCATGTTTTTACCATTTTTTCATGGATATGGATTCGCAATGATGTTGCTGATAGCGACAGTTGGTGCTAAAGTGATTGTTATGAAGTCATTTGAACCGGAATTATTTTGCAAATCAGTAGAAAAGTACAGAGTAACGACTTTACCACTTGTTCCACCGATAATGGTCTTCTTAGCGAAACATCCATTGGTGTCAGAATATAATTTTGATTCGGTTGAAGAAATTATTTGTGGTGCCGCACCGTTGCCAATTGACGTAAATATTTTACAAAAATGATTTGGAGTAATCAAGTTAACAAAAAATGGATAACGATGATAATCGATGAATGATTTCAGGTTCATAAAGCGGTTCAGAATCGTTTGGGAAGTAAATTAGTAATAAGAAATGGTTACGGCATGACTGAATTATCGATCGTGACCAGTTTGACTCCGTACGGCGCGACAAAAATTGAAACAATCGGTTGTTTATTACCTGGAGCTAATTGCAAAGTTGTTGATCCTGACACAATGAAGTCACTTGGTGAGAATGAAGTTGGCGAGCTGTGTTTTAATGGTGATTATAACATGTTAGGATACAGAAATGATGTTGAAGCTACTAAGCACACAATTGACAAAGATGGTTGGCTTCATACTGGTGATCTTGGTTGTTATGATCACGATGGTCATTTATTTATTGTTGGTAGACTTAAGGAATTAATTAAAACCAACGGATATCAAATTGCGCCAGTTGAAATTGAGAATTTGTTACTCAAACATCAGGATGTTGATGATGCTGCTGTTTATGGACAGGAACATGTTGCTCATGGACAAATTCCTGTTGCTCTTGTAGTTTTAAAACCGAATGCAAAAGTAACACCAGAGGGGTTATGTAAATTTGTGGATGGTAAGTTCATTTCTTTTTCATCGATTATGTTGTCATAGTCTCCTCTTTAATATTTATATTAAACTTTCTTTTTAATTGTTTTCCAGAACGTGTCTCACCCCAAAAACGCCTACGTGGTGGTGTAAAAATTGTAAAATCAATTCCTAAGAATGCGAGTGGTAAAATATTACGTCGCCAACTTCACACCTTAGTTTCAAAACTGTAAATAACCTCAAATTCACATTATCATAAAACAACAAATTGACAAATAAACAACAATGTAATCGGGATAACCTAAAAATAAAACCTCTCGCAAACAACCCCAAAAATTTTATCTCCCATATCATTTCATATGCACCGGATTTTCATCATCAACCTCTCTATCATAACAAGAAAACACACCCCAATCCACCAACCCTATACAAAATCACAAAATATCACATCCAACCCTCTTAAAATCACCCCTCGCTCTGTAGCTCAATAATCCAGTGCTCTAAATTCCCCATATTCAATAATTGACTCATCGAAACAAAATTACATAATTTTCTAAAAAGAACCAACAAAATATCGAACAAAGAGCTCGTTCAGGTGTATTTAAACGTTATCTTGCCAACCGATACAGAGGGTGCGGCGTCGTTCCAATGGCTCTTCGCTATATGTCTACACATATACATATGAAAGCGGATCAACTGAATTATACGGAGCCAACGGGCACGGGTTAACATGAGTTCGTTCCCACTACAAAACCCCACCAGCTTTTCTCCCTCGCTCACACTATCGTATATTGGAGAAATTTAAATTCAATAGAGTTTGAATGGACTGTCCGTGAACTGACATTGCCAACTTCAACACCTACTCACACCCCATCTCCATCTCACTCGCTCACCAATTCTACACTGGATCCACTAAACTACTAACGCAATTGATGAAACGATCCGTCACTTGACAAATCTAATTGGTACAGCATGGAAAATTATTTAACGATCTGAAATGTACCAATAAAATTGTTTTTTAATTCATTTTGTTTCTTCATTGCTACAACCACTTTTTGCATTGAGCGAAAAAATTTTTTTTCTTTATATCGATGCATGAAATTTAATTTCGTTCATTTTCTTGTTTTGTTTTGTGTTACGTTGTAATTTAGAGTTATGGGTAAAAGCGGTTGATGAAAACCTGGAGATGAAATTCAGTTTTGTACTTGACATTAATAGTCTTATAATTGAATTTGGTCAGACAGACTTTTTTTCCATCATGATAATTATTTATCAACGTTTATTAAGTATTGATAAACCAATTTGTGTTGTTTTTCAGACACTCCACGTTTTTTCTATGTTAATAAACAATGAATCTGTAAAAGATTGAGGTTATACACAGGAAAACGAGCTCATTTACAATTCCTCAAATATTCTCGTCTCGAATAACACAAAATAATGACAACTGATGATTAAGTGTAACAGAACGGTAATGAACACTTCAAAATGTCTCATCAAAATTCATCGACAATTGATTTTGCAAATCTCATACCTTCCTAACTCACAAAATCAATTCGCATTCGTCTACATCAACGACAGTTTGAAATTCGTTTTCATCTCAACATATAAATTAACAAACAGACAAGTGAAAAGGGAATTGATCCGGAAATGAAATGCTTCAACTTATATCAAACAATTTCAAAACATTCTATCAACATAACCAACAAGAACAGCAACATGATAGAACATGGCACAATATAATTCCAACGATTTGCGGATTGAATATGCAGACAGCTAACGATTTATACATTAATGTCTATGGTGTATACCATATATATATTTGTATTAATACGAGGGTGTTTCGGTCTCGCTTCTATGATTATTGTAATGAACACACAGTGCCCATTACCCGTATCCCGGATGCATTATACGTGCGACAGACATTCGATGATGCATAGTTGCTGTTGACATGTCGGAACGTCAAGTTCGCATGGTCCACTTGAGCTCTCCCTCTGGATGCCCATTATCCACAAGCCATATACACTCACACGCGTATATCTATGTGGAAACATGCATATTAACGCACCCAACAGCTAAAACAAATGAATAATATTAAGTGACAGAAATATTGTTAGAAATCTCTATGAAAAATGGGACACACAAATTTTTTCGAAGTTATTTATTGAAAGTATTCGAAGGATATTCGTAGGTGATTGAGTCCTGCATTGGATTGAGGATCAATGGGATGATCGATAAACGATGATAAAGAGGTTATGTTGTGTTACTTTTAATTTTTCTTTGGTTTATTATTTTTTACAAAAGTTTTTCTCTGTTAATAGGTTTATGATATGATGGATATCGATTGACATGTGTTCAATTAATGAAACACCGGGAAAAAAGAGTGATAACAGTGACAGAGTATAAATAGAAATTGTTCTATATAAACAAGTTGAATTTATCTATCAGTTTAATTCTCTCTGTTGCTCTGATAAGATTAGATCTCGTTATTGATCACTTTGAATCATCGAATATGAGTTAACATCCATAAATTCATATGTACATATACACAGACATACATTTCATTGGATTTCACTTCTAGTATATGTCAAGAGGATCATCATATTGCACAGAAATGGGTGGTTCAAGCTCGAAAGCAACGCGGATCACTCGCGAAATGCTGGAAGAGTATGCCCAGCTTACGTACTTGAATAAAGCCGAAATACTTCAGTTAGTATATGGATATATATGTGCATGGATGTATGGAAAAATTCGAAAAAAGCGCATTTATGTGTATATATAAGTGTACTTACTAGGAAGATTGTTTGCTGGAGCTTAACGTTGCATCCAGGTTCACCGCTTGCTCCCGTTTTCTTTTTCAGTATTTTCAGTCTCTTTGAGACTTTGGCGCCCGCTGAGGTGGCTCAGAACTTGCATCACCGATTGCCAGCTGTGGAAATCCTTAAAGTGCTACCTCAACTTCGTGTAAGTTTTTCTATGCAGTTTTACATTTTTTTACTTGTGTATGATAAATAATTATAACCACATTTGTTTAATATTTTTCCATTCAATGTTGGAGATTTGAGTTGGATGAAGATGGAAGTTGATAATAAAATTGCGACATATCGATTTCGAGAGAAGAAAGAGAGAAATGATTTCGTTGTTGGTTAACCTTCAAAATTTTTTTAATAAACATTTCACTTCTATTGTTAGGTTATGAAACAATTGCGTTCCATATCACTTTTTTATATCTGTTGAACAAAAAGGATTTGATGATGAAACTTTCATTTTACTTTTTTATCTTTTCTATTCTTCAACTCTTCATTCAACAAAAGCACAATCCATTCTGTGAATCCATACTTCGGGTATTTTCTTCGGACAATGACAGTCTGATGAGCTTCGACGACTTGCTCGACTTGTGTTCAGTAATGTCAGAGAATTGTCCATCTGATATCAAAGCTTATTGGGCATTCAAAATTTTTGGTAAACAAATTTCAAATTGAATTTTATAATTCTATTGTTGAATGATTTGTTTGTTGATAGAGATTTGTAATTAACCTATTCCATCATTTGATAATTGTTTTATTTCTTTATAGACTTTGATCGTGACAATCAGTTGTCATTGGAGGATTTGATTGAGACGATTGAACGTTTGACTAGATTAGAAGAAACTGGAACACCAAGAATCGATCGGGACAATGCAGAATACGTTGCCCAAATGGTATTTCTCGTTTAACTTTTTCATGGTGATTTTGTCAGATGATATTTTTAGAAATAACCAAATTCTGAATCATCAATGAACCATATCAACTCTCTGATGACATTTTAAGTCATTGAAATATTCCGAAATTGATGGAAACAATACAAATCTTTGTCTAAATCCATGAGAACAATATTCACATCGTAATGAACAATTTGTTGGTTATGAAAGAATAATTATTGTTTACACAATTGTTCAATAATTATATTGATGAAGATTTCATTGTTATATTTGTATTGAAATGTCCAGCGTCGATTTAGTGGAATACTTAACCAATGAAAAGTATTTGCCAATGTATATAATGGATTCCACAAACGAACTTTTACTAAATACAGACTAAAGTCTGTACAAACCTTCAATATCTGTGCATAGTGAAGTTATTGCACAGTATGAAGCAGAACAATAATGCTATTGTCTCACCAATTTCTACATATAATGGACGCATGCTTGTGCTTTTCATGATTCCCCCTTCGATGCGATCCATACTTTAGAGAAATGCTTGAACTGTATAAGATGACAATTGAAGATAATATATAATATATTTCTATTGTATTTCATATTAGGTTAAGTATCGTTATTGATGGACAATTAAAACTTTGATACAATGAACAAACCCATTCATAATATTTTACATTGACTAATTAACTTCATTTTAATGTTGCGATGTCGTTTATTTGTTTTTCAGATACTTCGTGAACTGGATTTGGATCAAACTGGAAGCATTGGACATCAGGAATTTGTTCATATTGTTGGTAGAATGCCAGAATTTATCGAGACGTTTCGATTTAGGTTATGAGAAAAATGTTTGAGGAATTTTCAAAGGAATTTTGGATTCATAAACGGGTAGATAACCAAAAAAAGGAGACAATTAACCTCTTTATCTGTATGAATGTGTTTTATACAGTTGTTAGGATAATTTTCATTGAAAGAAAATGTTAATGTGTGACATTATTCTCATTTTTTTGTATTTTCTTCTTTTTTTTCACAGACTTTATGAACAGCAGCGGTTGAGGTTCAAAGGCCTTTACACACTGTCCTGTAACTAATATATAATACAATAATAGAGTAGAAAAGTTCATTATGCATTTTATTATACATAATAAGTTGAAACTTTTGTGGAATTGTAAAATATGAAAAAGTCTGAGTTGATGCCTGAGGAATGAACATGTACAAAGGTGCATGTGAGGTTATTGTATTAAAATTTTCCTTTTTGTATTTAATTACCGGACATGGGGATGATTTTTATCTCTTCATTCAATATTCTCCCTTGTTATTTGTTCTTTGATGATGATAATGTGATTTTGGTGATCAAATTTATCTGTAGACACCGTAAAAAGTACGATCGGGTAGCATTGGAAGACGAATTGCTCGTTCATAAGTTGTTGGAAGAACAATTGGTGTTTTATACTCGGTATATTTTGTTGGATAATCATGAAAGTAGGACCATGTTAATTGGTTATAATTTTTATTTTCACTCTTGAAGTATTCCAGAGGATGAAGCAGTCCAGTACGATCTTTGTACTGTTGACGATGAAGTTGAACGCCCTGGATTATTTAACAAATAAGAAGTGAAAATTGGGTATTGAAACGATTCTTTGTCAGTCAGAAAATGTTTCTATCTCTGTTGATATTTACTACGAAAAAATCATCGATTTCTCGCACACGATTTGGATCAATTGTTGATATTCCAATTGATGATGGAATTATTGGCTCTGTATATTCAAGAATTTTACTAATCTGGTAATCAGCATAATTGTTCATACTCCCAACTCTGTGATGATTTTTATCGATTGAAGATGACATGACTGGTGATAATTTAGTTGTTGCGTCTTTGGAAGAATTTGGTGGTGATTTATGGGTTCGTACTTAACCTCACTAATGCAAAGAAAAAGGAAGATCGAAGATTTTCGTTTCACTTTTGGGTTCATTCCCGCAGCATTTTTTATTCAGTACAGATAACAATAATTGGACATATTGAGAAAAGAGTACGTAATTACAAATGAATATTTTCATACAAATAAAAAAAACAATAATTTAATAACTTGTGACGAAATTGATTTCCTGCTCATTTCGAACCGGTTTCGTTTGTTAAATCGACAAAACCGTCGATTTTCTTTTGATTTTTTGTGTCATTGGTTGCTTGATTGTCGCGAGATTTAGCAATGGGATTCACTTTTTTCTTAATTGTGCCACCAGTTGGTTGTGGGAAATATTCAACTTTAGCGAAACCACCCATTCCATCCGCAGCATAAGTTTCATCGCGTGCTCCTGTTGATGCCTGAAAGAAAAAATAAAAACATTTGCACACCCTTTCAAAGATAACCTACAAATAAACTATAAATTACCGTTGGATTGTGTGAGAGACGTGGTTTTTTCGACAGAATTGAGCTACTCGCAATGATATTCCCCGCGCTGGATCGCGTTATTTTCCGTTTGTTATCTGGGATTAGATTTTGTACTTTATATCGTAGACTCAGTGGTGAATTCTCTTCGTTCTCCTCTCCTGAATCATTTTCCAATGGAATATTAACCTCAAACTTCGACAGAATATTTTTCGGTGATTTTTTCGGTATCTTTGGCAATTCGTGTTTCAAAGCATCATCAGAATTTTGACCAGAATAACTTTGTGATTTTCTGAGTGTATCAAGGCTTTTGTTAAGCGCTAAATTTTCTCTTTCCAACCGTTGAATTACCTCTTCTAAACCCCTGTGAGATGAGAAAATTAATTAAATGTAAAATTAGTGTGTCGATAAAAGGTGGAACATTTTAAATATTTAAACACTCACTTCATACTCGTTACTTTCTCCTTCAGACTATTCATTTCGAGAATCGATTGATTCAAATCCACTCTTAATTGCTTGATCATTGCCCGATATTCTTTCCTATTGTTCATTCCATTGGTGAGTTCGCTGGAAAATTATGAAAACATAGAAATAAAACATGAAATGACTTCTCCTGGATGATAATTTACCGTTTTAATGCTGAAACATAAGTTGCAAGTCTGGATGGATCATCAGTGCATGTTATGAGTTCATCAGCTTCATCATTTGTTGAATGTAGAAGCGTTTTGACACTGAATAGAGAGGAATTCAAGCGAGTGAACTGAATTACCAACGTTATATCTACAATTAATAACAGAAACGAGTGCAAACTCACTCTTTGATTAGACTCAATTCTTTTTTCAGTGCTTCAGCTTGTTGTTTATATTTTATTCCCTCATCATGAGATTTTTTATAATATTTAGCTTGCTCTTTCAGTGCATGGATAGCTGAATTTTTGTGTTCAATCTCAGCTTCCAATTTTAATACTTCTGATCGTAATGCTGACTGTTGTGCCTGCAACGTTGCAGCTTTTGATTTGAAATCCGTAACATCTTTTTCACGGAGGAGTATTTGGAATCGTAAATTATCTATGCGTTCTTGTAATGTTGATGAATCCTCTTTGATTGTCTCATTATTTGATATATTGAAATACAAACGATGGATTTTTGATGCATCTGTCTTTTCACGACATTGAGGACAAGTTTTTGATCTGCAATTAATGAAATGTGATATTCAGGAATTCGTCAATTGAGGTTAGGTGGAGTATATGGATTAATAATTTATGATTTGTGATAATATTCATCGATAATCAACACAAAATGCAAATATTGTTGTGAACTCAAGGCATCCTAACCTCTCAAGCCATTGTGTTAGACATGGAAAATGAAAAACATGTCCACATCGTGTACTAAAAATATCATCAGACGATTCTAATCGACTGCAACAAATTGCACATGAACAATTCATTATTTATCGACATTTACAATTATCATTTCGAAAAAAACTGGAAAATAATGAGATCATGTACACACACTAGGAATAACACATAAATATATAGACAACAGTACAAAAGGGCGCCATCAACTATTTTTCCCTCTGCAATTTCCCACCAAAAATAAATAACGAACAATAATTTGTCCACTTCTCCTCCATAATTTCATCAAGATTCTGATCTGCACTCTTCATCTCAATAATTTTCGATTGTGCAAACATTGAAATCAACGTTGTGATGTTAATCTTCGTCACAATGCCAAACTTTGAATTGAAAATTCAAAAAGCGCGCTGAGAAAATGGCGGAGGATCTTCATGAAAACCAAATGTTACATGAAATGTGATTGGATAGAAGGCGGTCATACGTCTCATAATAAAATTATGTCGCATCTGCTGTGGACTTGTCCCAAATATTATAGCTCTGATAA
>JABMBR010013066.1:0-35531 GCA_018881525.1 Meteorus sp. PSUC_FEM 10030008 | reverse complement strand
AATATAAATATTTAATTTCTACAGTTAATAATTATGATAAATAATGATGTCAATAGAGCAAAAATAACGTTATAATATTATTGATTACAAAATTATGAGAGGAATAATAATAATAATATTAATGATGGTATTAGATGTATCAATATCAAATGGAAAATGATTATCAAAGTGTTTGCTTTGGACAATTTCGATTTGATTTCATTATTGTATTTGGAAATTGCTGAAACATTCAGTGAAAAGAAAAAAAAAACATCCATGTCATTCTTTGTGTTTTTAATTTATCACAACTCCCTTCAATTAAATCAATCCAATGAAAATCATTCTCAATTCCATACTAGATGAAAAACTAGTAGGAACGTGAATTGATATGAGAAAAATTCAATTTTTGCGAGCCTGAATCTCGAGATTAAAATTATAGGACCGCGAACAGGAAGATTTCACATAAAGTGTAATGGAAGAATTCAGAATCCCCGAATCTGTTACAATAAGTGAAAGCAACGCAAGATGAATCGGATGGAAATTCTTCAAGGAATGAATAAATAGACGAATGACGATGAAAAAAAAAAAAAATTGAATGAAAAGACGTTACGCTTTTCTCAATATTCGAAATGTCTAAGGATGATGAAATTGAGAAGATCGTTACAGTTATTACGCTTGTGTGTGAGTATTTGTGATTAAACAAAGTTTTTCACTGACCATTTCGTCATGTATTCTTCTACGAAATCTGTTGAGTCGTTTCCCAACAATAAATCAAACACACAAACACACAAATACACATATACACATATACAATGTATTTTTCATTATGCACATACACGTATTATCATTATCAATACGACGAAAATATTATGCTTCCCCCCCGCCGCTTTGTCAAATATTTCTCACCCTTGCACTCGCACACGCACACGTATACCACAGCCAGGTCAAAAATTCTCAAGACATTATCGGATCAGTTTCACGAAACCAACAACAAGGCGAACATCTGTATTAAAATCACCAGAAACATTATACGATTTTACTTTAGATATATAAAATCATTAATTTTCATTGACGGAACAAACATTAACATCCCAATATTTTATTTTCCACATTATTTATTTTACTGTGCTCGAATGATAGAAAGTTAATTATTGTAGGATTAGATACAAACAAAAGTCAATAAAGTATTGAGACAGAATAAATATTTGAAAATGGTGAACGTAAGAATAAGACCGACTTTCTTTATACTGTTGACGATGCTCTGCGTTTATGTAATCCTGCGCGATTCATTCGTACTGGAAAAGGTAAATGCACACAATTTTTCTCGATCATTTTTCATTTTCTTTTTTCACTCATGCTGTAATGAAGCAAACTACCTGTCTGATTTATTTGCAAGTTGTTCGATACTTTCCCTGTAAATTTGTCTTTGAAATTTTTCCATATTATCCGTTTTAAATTTGTCGTTCGATTGTGAACGGAGAATTTCATACTTCGAAATTGCCAGAACTTTCAATGTCACGTGAGTGATCGCTTGAGTGAAGCATCGTTGAACACAAACAAAGAGACAAAATCGACAACATTTTTGGTTGCTTTGCAACTACTCTGTCATCTTTTGTGTTCAATGAATTGATTGTTTATCTTTCATATTAATTTTGTCAGCAATTATATAGCACAAATGGATTTTCGTCTTTTGTTTGATGGATTTTTCATAATGCTCTTTGTATCTTTTGTTTCATTATCGCTTTGTGGTTATTCTATACTGGTGTAATTTTAACTGTGGCATTATTGTATAATTATCGCTTTTGTTTACCATTTTTATTCTTTGTTCGTTGCTGAGTCTATGATTTCGGTTATAGACTGTCAAATATGAGTTCTTGGACTTTGGAGTAGAGGACGAAACTACAGATCCACGTGTGAGACTCGCTCGTGCAGTTCATCTTACAATCTTGGGGCACAAACCAAAACACATGCCAGTGTGTAGTCGTAGCAATCCATGTGGATGGGAATTATATAAAACACCAGGACGTCAAATATACGGTTTCCTCCTAAACGTGTACGTATCATTTTTTGATGAATGAATTCAATATCATCAGAAGTTATTCTACCAACCGTTAATTAATTCTTTTGCGTTTTGTATTTTCATCTTCACTCAATGAAACTCTCTAATGATTCAATAATTTGATGATTTCATTTCGAAAATAGATAGATAATATTCATCTCACGTCACTTCGTTGACGCTATCCTGATTCTGATGATTTGAGAACCTAAATATTCTCATTTTCAAATTTCAATTAATCCCAGAATCGATTCGACCCGTGTTATTATCTTATTTATCGATGCTTGGTTTCCATCAGATGTTAATAAAATTCTCGTATTCAACCAATTATCCTCTCACTTTTTTTCAGTTGCCGATGCAATCCAAACGCTACGTGCATAAAAGCTGACGATGATTTGTCGACGTATACGTTCCAGTATCGTTGCAGTGAAAATGTTACTGAGAAGGATGAAATCGCTCCAACAGAAGATATAGTTGCAGATGGAGTAGTCGCTTATGGCAACGATTGATGAATTTTTATCTTTGCTTACTATTTTTTAGCAACAGAAAAAAATTCCCAGTAACAGGGAATGGGAGAGTCCGATTTGATACAATTGCTATATTTTATCGGAAACTTTCTAAGAATATACAGTAATTTTTGAGCAATTTTTACTTCCCAGTACGACTTCAGTACTCTCTTTGTAGAGTTCTAAACATACAGTTCGTTTTTTTTTCAATCTGAGAAATTTTCAAATCTGATTTTCAATAGATCGTCTCCTCAAATTGATGAAATTTCTCTCTTAATCATGTGTCAATACTCGATGACTTATTATTTTGATTCATTCTTGTGTTCGAGTTTTAAAATCATTAGTGCATAATCGTTTTCGATTCAATTCGCAAAAGAATCGTTGTAGTATCATTGCAAACTATCGAAAAGAAAAAAAAATCATTCACTCATTCTGTCATAATTTATTTATTGAAATGTAGGGTTATTGAGGAACAAGAAAACTTAGTATTAATGACAATGTTCCATTATATATTTTCTCGAATTGTCTATCCTATTTATTACATCCATTATTTTAGTGACAAAGTATTTTTGTATTTTTGTATTGCAAGAGAAATGAAGAAACGATTAATAGATCTGCGCTGTAATTTTATGTTTATTATAATCAATTGAATAAAGATGAGAGTCATTTCTGCATTATACGATATTTTACTTCTTCATATTCGTGACTGTTTCCATTGGATGTTATTTTTTGAGTTATACCAAAATCATGTTGAACGAAGGTAATGTTTTTAGTTGATCAGAAGATTCAGTTGGAATATATGAACAATCGTGAATGGAAGTTCTCGTTCATAACTTTTACGCAAAGCTATCCAGGCGTCTCCACTGATCAACGTAGCATACCATATGACATTACCGACTGTTGTGTAGTGTAATGGATCTCAGAATATTCGAACAACGACGTTGGACTGGAATCGGTCCCTGCAAATTGGCGCAGTGGAACAGATAGTTGAAGTATTCCGACAGATCTTTAAAATTGTTCTTGACAATTTCAAGTTTATTCATTTGCGAACACAGACGTCGTTACTCAGCATTTAATCAGAGGCTATATTCTTTGATCTCATGACCGTCCTGTTTTACTGACAGCTGATCCGGAATCAAAATTATTATGTAATTCAACAAAAGTTCTATGTTGATTATGAGATATCCAAAGGCAATTTGGAATGAATTGGGAGTGAATCCAGAGAATAATTTAAATAGAGCTTGTTATATCATTACATAAGTACAAATGCTGTTGAGAACATTCCAATGGTCCATTCAAATTTTTCTTCGAGCAGACTCTTCATACTTTTGAATTGGGGAATAATCAATAAAATGAAATACTCACCGATCTCACCGCCTCTCTTCTATTTTCTATACCTTGTGAACTACAAAGCGGGTACATCTATGCATATATCTATACACATGGTTTACTGGAGGTCACACGTAGGTCATAATTTTCAGTCTACGTTGGACGCTTGTACCGGTTGTCACGCATCACGATTCGCACTAGTGGTATGTGAATGAAACAATTTAATTATTCTGATATCAATAATTGTTAATTGACATTTCATTCATTGCTCATCTGTTATTCCTAATCTAAATTAAGTCATTTTCACATGTATATTGCGCTGATTGTTGGATTATTTTAGGGTTCTATTTCGAGTAGAAAAAAAATCGATTTCACGAGACATGTTCGTATTACGTGCCGGGAGTGGTTTGCCAAGACGAATATTTTCCATCAGGTTATTCATATATATGTGCACTTTTCTCATCCAGATATGAATATGTATATACAGATATGAACTTGAACTATTTTTTTGCGTCATTGATTGTTCCATTTCACTCTTTCGTGAATATATTTTTTCAATTATATGATGCAATCTGACCTTCACAAGGTCACGAATTAACATCTTTAGATTTGTTATATGAATGTGTTGAATGGAAAGGTTTCATTACTGGAGAATACTCGTCCCGGGACATCAAGCAATCATTTCTGTTATTTTGAGATATGATTGATTTTCTTTTTCAGCAAACATCTATGTTATGATATTATTGATTTGGTACGATTTATTATTGACCATCATTAATACACCGTTCATTATGATGATTCTGATATTATTCTTGACTTTTGGATGAATATTTATGTTATTGAAAGGAATTTTTTTGTTGCAGAACTCTAACCTCAAAACTCAATACAAGTATTAAGATGTCGATCAAAAGTATCAAAGCTCGTCAAATTTATGACTCTCGTGGTAATCCCACGGTCGAGGTGAATATGCACTATTGTTTTCTGCTTGAGAATATAGATGACATGGAGAATAGAATTTAATCAGTATTTTTTTCCTTCTCATAATTCAGGTCGATCTCGTAACCGAGAATGGACTTTTCAGAGCGGCAGTACCATCTGGTGCATCAACTGGCGTTCATGAAGCCCTTGAACTCCGCGACAATGACAAATCCAAATATCACGGAAAATCAGTATTCAAAGCAGTGGATAATATTAATTCGATAATTGCTCCAGAACTGTTGAAGGTAAAGCTCGATACGATTGAATATTTACGTACTTCTGAATTGAGGTGAAAACTATTATCAGCTATCAGTCCCGCGGCAGTTTAGTATCGTTCGGCACAACGTCAACGATATTAATATCTTATAGAGGTATTTTGAATTTGAAGAGTTTATGATAAAATAGTTCTTTTACACATTCAAATGCAAATATTTTGAGTCGTATGAGCCCGTTTTTCGAATATCCACACGCAATTTGAAGGAGTCTGAATAACAGAGAATGAATGATGTCCAACAATAAAAAAAAGCCAAATTAAGGATAATTGATCGTTATTCTGAACTCTTCAGATGGTCGGAATTCATTCGAGTGAAGATAAGTTACCTCACGGCTTCAATATTGATACTGTACCAATATCTGATAACAGAAAGTATAAAACTCTGTAGAGTCTTTATGGCTTACTCCTGAAGTTCAATGAACGTTATAAGGCAAGAATGAATAGCATTCGTTGCATAATTCAACTTGGTTGAGTTTATTATAATATAAGAATATATTGAGGGGTAGGAATTGAAGCAACTCAACAACCAACATGTTGAATATTTTCAGGCTAATATGGATGTTACTCATCAAGTTGACATCGATAACTTCTTGTTGAAACTCGATGGAACACCGAACAAGTCGAAATTGGGTGCGAATGCCATTCTTGGTGTTTCACTTGCTGTATGCAAAGCTGGTGCTGCCAAAAAAGCTATGCCTCTTTACAAGTAAGAACAGACTATATTCAATATTCAACGATATTTACTATGAAGTAAACCTAACTGAAATTCCTTGATATGTTTAAATGACACTGTTGAATCGTTTCTCAAGATATATTGCAGAATTGGCCGACAACAAAGAAATAATTCTTCCTGTCCCCGCATTTAATGTCATCAATGGTGGATCACACGCTGGTAATAAATTGGCGATGCAAGAATTTATGATTCTTCCCCTTGGTGCCTCCAACTTTACTGAAGCTATGAAAATGGGAAGCGAAGTCTATCATCATCTGAAAGCTGGAATCAAGAAGAAGTTCGGACTCGATGCTACTGCTGTTGGTGATGAGGGCGGTTTTGCACCAAATATTCTTGAAA
Source organism: Meteorus sp. PSUC_FEM 10030008 (assembly GCA_018881525.1). Lineage (NCBI taxonomy): Eukaryota > Metazoa > Arthropoda > Insecta > Hymenoptera > Braconidae > Meteorus > Meteorus sp. PSUC_FEM 10030008. Next base: position 29,337 of record JABMBR010013066.1, on the reverse strand, counting down.
ATAAAGAAGCACTTAATCTGATTATCGATGCTATCAAAGTTGGTACCAAATAGGATTTGTTGAATGAGAACGAAATTATCAATGATGATGAGGAGGAAGTGAAACAACACTGTGATTTCTTTTTATAGACGGCTGGTTACGAAGGAAAAATCAAGATTGGCATGGATGTTGCTGCATCAGAATTCCATAAAAATGGAAAGTATGACTTGGATTTTAAGAATGAAAAATCCGACCCCAGTAAATACTTGGAGCCGGAAGCATTGAAAAATCTTTATCTAGATTTCGTCAAAGATTTTCCGATTGTATCTATTGAGGACCCGTTCGATCAAGATGGATGGGATTCATGGACTTCAATGACTGCCGCAACACCAATCCAAATTGTTGGTGATGACCTCACAGTCACTAATCCCGAAAGGTAAAAATAGTTCACAGAGAGTATTTTTTTTTCTTGAGCAAGCCATGCAATACTTGTACAGTTCAAAACTCCATGATATATTTTTGATGACCTTCCTTGCTCAACTCATACCGTAGTGTCATGAGTCTTTTATTTTAGTCTAATTTGTTCATTCTGTGTATTAATTTCTGAGGCAAGATCTGATATTCGTGTCACATTACAAATTGGGTATAGAAAGAGAGATGAAGACTGTTGGATTCCCGATAGTTCTAAAGGTTCCAACACACACTACATTGACAGATTAATTTTTTCCCACTGACATGATTTTAATACTTGTTTATACTACTCTTCAAAAAATAACTTATTCGTTATCAATGTATTCCCGTATTACCATACAAAGAAAAAGTATAATATCCAACTCCCCTGTGGAATACGTTGAGTTTCTCATGAATTTCCATGAATGTTTGTTCATTTTTTCTTTTTATTCTCATTCCAATTCAGGATCAAGACAGCAATCGAAAAGAAGGCATGTAATTGTCTCTTGCTGAAAGTGAATCAAATTGGCAGCGTGACTGAATCAATAAATGCTCACAAAATGGCGAAGGCTGCTGGATGGGGAACAATGGTATCGCATCGTTCTGGCGAAACTGAAGACACATTTATTGCTGATTTAGTCGTTGGTTTGTCAACTGGACAAATTAAAACTGGAGCACCGTGTCGCTCAGAACGGTTGGCCAAGTACAATCAAATTTTACGTATTGAGGAGGAACTTGGCGCTGGTGCCAAATACGCTGGTGAAAAATTCCGTAACCCATTCGCTTAAAGTTCAAATAAATTCAAGTCAACAATGTAAAAGAACAATAAGTTGAAACGTCGATGTTGAATTGAACGAGATGGAAGAAATACACATCATTATTCAATTAAACAACTTTATCACTAGATTTTGATTTTCTTTTTATTTCCTCCTAGTGTTATCTTAGATAATATCGACCGCACATTCAAATTAGATTGTGCCAAGTCTTCTTAATTCATGAGACGAATGCACATGGACAGTATATGGAAACATTTGCAATTAGTATTTATTCAAAAGTTGTGAAAGTTAACGCAGGAAATTGTAATCACGATAATGCACTCTTTGCGCTAATGTGAAGATGATTGAAAATGAAGAATGTAAACGTTGAGATTGTTGATGTGTATTCGTTGTTCCAAAATGTAAAGTCGATGGCAGTTATTGAAATAAACGAAATTAAAAATGGACGTTAATTGTCTTTAGTGAATTTTGCGTTTTCCCCCTTTTTTCTCTTTTTTTGCAATTAAAATGTGATGGACTGAATGAGTATTTATGTACGGGATTCGGCGAAGTTTTCATACACAACTCATGGCGAATATTTCTTGTGTTAAAACGTTGGTACGCGAATATTGTTTCTGGGAAGAATTATACGACGTACAACTCATTTTTGTTCATGTTTATTTTATATCTATAACTAATTTTCGATAGAAAATTCTAATTAATCAATACGAAATATCTTTTATAATTACAAGGCATAGATTGGAGCTATTTACAATCACATTTTTCCATAGAACCACAGAAACAAAGAAGGGTACAAAATAATGTGAATGAACAAGAGTATAGTAGAAATCCATTCATTCGCGTCGATAAAAATCAATATAGAATATTATGCTGATGAAATGTGAATTGTGTGCTTAAGCGTCCGACGGCATTGTCAATCTTTGCTTTTGGCTCTTCCTTCTCGTGATCCATAGCACATTGCCTTCCTGTTGAAGAGAAAATCGAGAAACAAAAAAGATAAAAGGTGAATTAACATAACCTGAAACTAATTCATTTGGCAAATGAGAGTGAGCATTTTTGAGATGCAAAAGAAGTTACTTCACGATTGTACAACGTGGTTGGTGTACTTTTCATCACAGTAATCGATCAAATATTATATCATAGCATTCTTCATGAACATCTCCAATGATTGGACCGAGGAAACTTATCGACAGCAGATGACACTTATCAGTATGTACTTCGATAATTATTTCACGCTATACTTCAATCAAGCCATGCTTTCTAAAGGATTATATCGGAATTTACTTCGTTCACTGGAGATTTAATGGGTGTCTCTTAATCAATCCATTCCCTGGTGATTCTATCATATGTCGAAGAAGTTTCCCTTGATTTCTCGTCGCTGCTAATTATGATGGATATGGATAGCTGCTGATTAATATCGCTAATAATGGGGGAAAATTTTGAGAATATCCTATGGACAACAAGGAGGTTAAGAAATAAAATTTTCCAGAATTCTTGTTTGATTTGCACGTTACTCATTAGGAATCCTCAAGAATTTCAGCTCAATCAATGACATATACAGAGATTGGATCAAGGAAAGCAACATTTCTTTCGCCTAACATTGATGGAAAAAATATAACAAAAAAGAAAAACTGAAGGAATCTCGAGCTTTCAAATCGATTTGAATATTATACACGTTCGAGATTTGATAAGTTCACAGCATCTTGGGCGTGTAAACATGTGTGAATGTCATTCTCGATAGTGTATCAATCATGAATTCAAAATAACACGAATTGGATAGAGAAATAATCCCTCGTTTGAATTTTTATCTGTGGACTTACACTGATCCTGACGTGTTTCCGTCAGAATTACGTGATGAAAAGCAATCATGAGAATAAATCTTAGACAAATGAATTTTCTAAAACAAATGATGAAATCTTAGAAATAAATGTAAATTTTATCTCTCACATTGAAGTGATCTTCGATTTCCTGTAATGTCCGATTTTTCGTCTCTGGGAATATTAGCCATGTGAAAATAGTCATGATTACAGCAGACAATCCAAATATAGTGAAAACTCCGCTCATCCCAATTGTAGCCTTCACCTGAATTTTGTTTTACATAAATGAATAAAAACGTACACAATTGAAAACAATCTCAATTTTAAATGCAATCAAACGGAAAACAGTTATACAATCACTCATTCACGTGCAATGCAAAAACATATTATGGAATAAAAAAAATGGAAATAGTCTGAATGACAATTGCTTCATGTATTATTCAGAATTATTTACCAATGGGAAAAATTTTGCAACTCCAAATAGTGTGAGATTGAAAATGAACATGGTACAACCACCACCAACTCCACGTGCTCGATGTGGCAACAGTTCACCAATCATCATACCAGGAATGGTTAAAAGTCCAACTGTATTCAAACCGACGTATCCAAAGACACACATTCCAATCACATATTTCTGCAAGTGAAAAAATTTTATCGACAAAAAAAAGAAATAGTCGGAATTTGCCGAATTCAATCGACTGATTAGAAATCACAGATACATTCGCAATTATCCTATTTACAAGCTGTGATCATCATGGCAATTTTTTTTGTAATATTTTGATAAGTTGGTCAAAAAGTACACCCATCAATGTCATATGTGAATTGAAGTTCTAATAGCGACAATAACAACTGCTAATAGCAAAATTATATCAATAATTGATTTCCAATGAAGATCGAGTGATGGTAGATGCTATCAGTATGATTTTTTAATAAAATTCATGACGTGATGAAACTCGGGGTCTTTCATCGGTGCGATCGATTGGTACTATCTTCACTTATTCATTCATTTTTTCCTTTCTCTCAGTATACTCACGTCTAAATAGTATTCGTCCATTCTACCGAATAAATATCCACTGAGGATCAATGAAAAAATTGCAGTGCCCGTCGCCGACACAATGACAATTCGTCTTCTGCCAATTCGTAGTAATAAAAAACAGGCAAAGAAACAAAATATAAATCTGGCCAGTGCTGTCATTACTGCAGCAAGATAATTGTTGATCTTTCCACCACCTGAATTCAACATAAAATAATCAAATATCAATTATAGCCGATTACTACGTAATCGAATTGAGTAATCGAACAACTGTGTTGAAAAATGTCTGTTTTTAACTTTAACATGTTCGTTTTTATTTTTGTACTCAAATGATAGTTTGTTCTGAGAATTCTTTATTTTTTCCCTCTTTTGTTATTACCAATGTCACGAACAAGGTCGACGCCATAGTATATGATGAGGTATGTTCCTGAGAGTACTTGTAATACTAAAAAAATTGTGATAATAAGCAGAGGTTTGAGTACTCCAGGATGTAAGACTTTGGCTCTCATCTCCAATGTACGTTCCCGTAAATTCATTCTCAACGACATCCGTGTGTGATCCTCCTTTGCACGGATCTCCAGCAAAGACATTTCAATATTTACCTGAAACGGAGAACAGAAGAAAATTCAATATGCTATGTAATATCCAGACGAACGAATGTATAGATCAGTGTGGAGTTCTCTATCAATGATGAGATTATTTCTGAATTTATGCTCTATCCACGATGTTATTCATAAGATGATTTGTTGCGGTTAGAGGATTGTCTTTTTCGTTGGGATGAATTCGAGAATGTAGAGAAGTAAAAAATTCATGAATAGGAGGATCAATGAGAGGAGTTGGATCAACATAATTTCTATTCAATTGATCATCCCCTAATGTCTACTGCGATATATCATTATGTGATCTATCCGGATGATGAATTGGAAAAGAAAAATGACAGGAATGAGAAGAACGACAGAGATCAATAAATGGGGAAAAAAAAATTGTGTTAATGATTAAACGTTTATGTTAAAACGCTTCGCGTGACATATTTTTAAGTTAATTATAAAAATCATCCGTCATAGTGATGATGGAACGTGTTATCGGCGTGGACTTATGGAATTTCTATGCAGAAAGAATAAAAAAAAAATTCATCGATCATGTTTGGCTGGCCATATATTTTTTTTTTTCGTCGTTATTTTTATTTTTTTGATGGAAATGTGTTGTGAAATTTGATGAATTGATGTTGTCACTTATCACGTGACTGAAATGGAAAGGCTGAATGTGTCATTTTACTCTTTCGCTTTTATTACCCCCAAGTGAGTGAGCACAGAGTGTCCAATGTTTATTCGATATTTTTTGTACAGTCGTGTTGAGATTTCAAAAATAAAAAAACCATTAATTCCACAAAGTACTTGGAATTTACTGCAAGCAATTTTGTCTATTGGATGGATAGAGAAGTCATTGTAGGGACGTTTTTGCTGTATCATGACATAAATTTTATATAAGACGATGTCTGAATGAAGAGAGTCTTTAAGGTCAATTTATCCATTATGGAGATTGCGACGCTGTATCTTGAATTACACACTGCTGTTTTTTTTCAATAATTTTTTCATTATTTCGTGAACGACTAAACATCAAACGTGAGAATTTCATTCAGCAAAATATTTACGTTGCTGTTTTGTTTCTGTTAATTATATTTCCCTGACGTGCAATTGAGATTTTGAATTATAAATGTATTCTCATGTGAATGATCAGACATCCAACGCTTCTTCAAATGAATAAAAGCTAAGGTTTCATATCAACAGATCCCATGAATATTGAACATTAGTTGTGTGGTTGTCTCTCTATCTGTTAACTGGGCAGTAATTGATACTGAGTTTCCCTGTTCTATGACAGTTAAGGGAAACTTATAACTGTGGGAATACCATTGTGTACTCGGAAGTGACAAATTGAACGGGGAAATGGCATACGAGAAGAGGTATATAATTTAATTAATTGTATATGTATGAAATTGAATATTAATAAATTCTATCCACCTACATTCTACATGAACGATAATTTAAATAATTAGTTCTGTGAAATTAGTGAGGAATCAACATTATGTGTGGACAGGGCTGAATTCAACATAAACCCGGAGGGGTATTTAAGATTGTACCAAAAATATTTAATCACCAACAAATGGGAGGTATCATAACGAATGACAATGATTCTATTATGGCGACTTCATCCGACTTTATATCAAACAGATCAGGTGTTGATCGATTTTTCACATTTCATTTTTGCATCAATCTCATGATATTCAATTCAATGGGATACTTTGGGATGCAAAATGGAAAAACCACTCTTTATCGCACACACAAACTGTTCTCATTTCCATTTATGTAGTATAATCCAAATGATAAAAGGTTATACACTTGCCTGTTTTACATCGTTTCCGCGTAGCCACATGAGAGCATTTTTTGCAGCTATGATATTTCCACGATGTACTAACCAAGCTGGACTCTCTGTTATCAAACTAAGTGCAATTAAACTAATGCACGGTAAGATAATACCAGAAAATGCGACTGTTTGCCATGTTAATGCAGCTCCTAGTGCGTAGACAAGTAGTACACCTCCAGTATAGGCAGCCATTGAGGTTGTCATAAGAAATCCACGAGTTCCTGGGTCAGCTACCTCACCAACTAATACCTAATCAAAAATATTTGAATATATATCCAATTTATCTTCAATTCATTTAGCTTCACCGTTGCGGAATTTTATTTCCTTTGGTATCTTTTTCTTTCATTGTTTATTTACTTGGCCAGCAACACCACACATTCCAACAGCAAAACCAGCAGCAAATCTTCCAACTAATATCCATGATGCGTTGGGAGATAATCCAATGATCAACCAACCAATAGCAAGAACAAGGGCTGTTAATTGGAGACACCCACGTCTACCAATTGTGTCTAATATTGGTCCTGCGAATAACGAACCAACCGGTGTTGCTAAACTGTGAATGGATGCTATAACAATAAGACAATTAATATTGTGCAATATAATTGGTATTCTGGGACTTGTGTTATACTGCGAACATAATTTGATATTTGCATGTTGTGTGGTTGTGTTTTTGACGGTTCTGCTTATCAAAAGTTAGGATGTACAAAGCAATATCGAAGTTCAGGAAAATCAGGGAGAATAAGAATTCATGACAGATAACCACTCGGAGAAATGGTTATTTGAATAAACTATCACTAATCAATTATTTGATTATGTATCGTGAAACCGGAGAAAAAAAAACAGGACGGCAAGAGAAATTACAAAACTCATGTCTTACAATGACCATGAGACTTTTTAACCTCACATCAATCAACAACATTCGGCGTCATTTTGGATCATAACTTTCCTCCATTCTGACTGTTGTACTGAGAAAATTCACTCAGTAAAGCACAAATTACAAAGAAATGTGGAGAGATAAATTGGATCATATCAATGAATCCCTTCATAGAATGGCGAAAATTTCCGTTTCACCAACTGCTCATTAAGCAGTTCTCTCTTTACAGTATTCGGAGAACCCCTTATCGTCTGTACCAACAATTACACAACATTATTACTGTTCTAACCTAAAATTTCATCAATATTCATCATCAAAAAACATTCCCAGAGATAATTGATCAAGAATATACAGGGCTAGACCTCATAACCTCTGAATGAATGACATGATAATGGTAAATAACAGGAGGAACACCACAGTATGAACAATCCATGCATATGCATTCATACATTTGATTTACAGACATAACACTTATAATTCAATTTGTCAATGCACCTGACCCAGATTTTGAACATCAAAATAAAACTCCACAATTGAAATATTACACCACGTTTTCATTTCATCAAAATGCTTATACGTTCAATGTCTATGCGTATAGCTATTGACGTATTACATTTTCATATCTTTATCATCCATCTCATTCATTCATATGTGTGAGTAGGATACCACCACTGACATTTGTCATGTGCAAGGCCATGAAGTATGTCGTCGACATTGAGAAAAAGGTGGGCATGGTTTTCATTAATAAACTGTGTTATCACTTGATAAGGTTTACGATGAATGTTGATGGCTGAAATAATAATCAAAATGTCGTATCAACAATAATGAAGCTTTCAATAATTCGTGTATTGCGAAGACAAAGTTTAAAAATACTCTGATAACGGTGTTGATTCTAATTATCATCCTTCCACAATTTGGTTTGATGTGTGCTCAAAAATTTATAAATTTTGTTGTGGTTGCATCAGCATTTCGTAATCAAAAAGCTGGTTTACATACACACAAGGATCTATTTTTGTGTATTTTCATGGTGTTGTCTTTGATTGTTTTCAGATTGGACTATTGACACACTGGAAATATTGTACAAATGTGAAGATAGAATGAAGATAAGTTCATGAACGATCAATTTCATGTCTAATGTGTCTCTATTGTAATTTCATGAGCGCTAACTAACACTTACTTTTCGGATAATCTGTTTTCTCTGTAGTAAAGTGGAATCTCTAGATACTCTTTGACGTCGGTGCCTGTTAGTTACCCGACTCACGTATGAGGGTTTGTGTTTCAGATTGATTACATTATGCTACGATGTGGTACGAAGTTTGGATGCGAAATTGTGAAATGTGATAGGAGAAAATTGGAAATAAATTTGGTATGGATATCAATTTCATTTTATAAAAAGACATGTCAAGGTCTAAAGATTTCTTTGTGTGAGTTTTTTAATTGTGTGTTTTCAGATTTTTTCTGAGTTCAGATGTGATTTCACAAAAACAAATGGGAATATTTTGATTGGAGGTGCGAAATTTATTGAATTTCCTAATTGTTTTTGAACTTTGTTTTTATGCTCTGTTGTATAATTTCGTACATGGCCATTGACCAGAGAATTTAGTAGCTGCTGTGTTGTATCTGCATCAAGTGAAGGACCGCAGGTTACTGAGATTTTTCGTCCTTGGCTTTTACGATTGCTAAAAATAAATATGAGATAAAATTCTCGAGGAATTCCGGGGAACATTTATTTTCAATTGATTCTGACAGAGTTGTGAACATGAGAACCAGAAGGAAATTACGTAATCGTATTCCAGTTCAATCATCAAAATGAACTTGGACCATATGCCCATCTTTTTCTTCACAAAATCAACAATAGCAACAATAAAAATCTTTGGGATTCTGGTTCAATGTATCACAGTAATGGATATTTGATACGTATTGAAAGGGGTTGTTTTTAAAATGACAAACTTTTGATCAGATATCAGCACATTTTCCGTATGCAGTGAAAATAATTCTCATTAAGTGTTCATGCACTTAAGTATATCAATTGAATCAGAAAAATTGATTGGACTCTTAGAAAATCGATAAATCATTGTACAAAAAGTCGACGTAATTATTGTTTTATTCCGACTTCTCCTAGAATGGCGAATGTTGTATTTCTAGGAATAATACCCCGACAATTGCTACAATTTTTGTATAAACTGTTAGATTTTTATTCAGAATTTCATTCATTGATTTTCATATGACTGGAAACGATGAGAATCTTTACATATGAATGGCAATGTCGGAAATTACCAAGTAAAGAGTTCAACCGAATATATTTAAAATCTATCGGCACCACCTACCCGCGATGTTGTTTTTGATTGTTGGCATGAACACGAAGCGACGAATATTGATGAACATTTGATTCTTTATGTTCCATTGAATTGCATTTACGACTGCAACGATCACCGTTACGATGAAATGCGCAAACTGACCGTGAGTTACATCGTGATGGAAATTATTTAATGAACACTATATCTGGGTCAGTTGTACAACTACGAGATAAGTCATAAATGAATTGCATGCGTATATGAAACTATTTCTATATACTCATAACATAAATGTGAACGACATAACAAGACACGATTGAGTTGCATATATACACACGGTCGTCATGAAAAAATCAAGGCCAACATTTGCCCATGAACCTCTAACGTCGCGCTGTTCACATCGGTCCTTGAACTTCATTGTCTATATTTATCACTCGGATATTTTTGTGTGTATCTTAACTAACCTCCATTTGTTCTTATAAACAATTGAGTGAAATTTAATTAATTGATACGATCGAATTAATGAGATTTCATTCTAAGACATTGTTGAGAATAGACAATTAAATAGGTTATGTGAGTATTGTCTTGTTTGTTACAGATTGGTGAGTCAGATTGAGTCAACGTTGTTGTATGGCTTGTGATATGAATTGTCTGATGAAGTCCAGAAAACATTGGACGGTACTTTTTATTTGTGTATATATTACAAATAATATATACACAAATATTTTATGGAAAATATCACAGACAGATGGGAGTGGTACGAGAATGATAATTGGTATTGAAAATAACAAAAGAACTAAGGATGCAAACGATGTGGTCATACGTTAAATAGCTTTAGTGCCTGTGAGTTTTTTATTGATGATTCGGGTTAGAGAAGTTTCTCTTTTTGATTCTGGAACACTCTCGATAATCGAAAGTATAATAGTTTAATAATGAAATATTTTATGTTGCAGTATGGATAAGTTGTCCTTGGATTTGAATTTTTTTGACAACGATGAAAATCTTTGTTATGCATTGGATGATTAATGGTCTTCTTTTGCACACTCTCAAGAATAAACAATGTAGTTCAATTTTTTCTGGATCAATTATGTATATCGATGAAATGTTACCCATGACGTCGATATTCTATAAAAATTACCAGAAATAATTGATCTGCAAAAAATCGTCCGAGATTCTCTGAAGGCCAATTTCGTTCATGAAGAATGAATAAAAAATGTCGTCATGAGATTCAACAATGAGAAACAGACGTCTTCATAGAGCCTTTCAATTTGCATCTGTAAATATTAATTGCTGGCTCCTGGTAAGGTAACCTCAATTCAAAAGAAGATATCCAACTAATGAAAATCCATTTCAGATTATCGTTCAACAGAATAACAGATTGCATTTTTTTTTCTTCATAACCATGAGCTGAGTTGACAAATAATTAGCCAAGCTTAACTTCGAAGAGTAAATAATTGTAACTCAGAAGGAAACATTGTTTCTCTATATTTTTGTAGATATTTTCTGTTCGTATTTTGAAATTAATCAAGTCATAATAGTTAAGCTTACCGATCCATGAGCCCATGCTTTCATCAACTCTCAATGTGCCATTCATTTCTGATAATTGTGGTAAAAGAACTGCACTGTAACCTATTGGCATTCCGATACCTGTGGTCAACATTAGTACAGCACCAGCAACCATGAACTGACATAGAAAAAATTGGACCAGAGTTAACAAGTAGAAATCAAAGTTTCGTTCTTCATTATTCTTATCATCGTTTTTTTTTATTTTTGGGACCGTTAACCGCATTAAAAATTAACATTAATAAACAAAAAAGAACGTTTGCACGTAACGAGTGTACAAGTCAACTGTTCTTTTGATCCTGAGAAAAGAACTGGGTAACAAAAAAAATATAAAGAAGTTTTATTCGCAACATTCTTTTTCCCCCATGTTCCCCCTTTGCGCTCGTTAAAAGTTTACAAGAAAAAACCACTTTAGTACAGGATGAGTTAAGTGAACCCCGTGCATTCACTCTATTTTCCTTTATCTTTTCTGTATTCTCACAAGAGAAATCAGAACAAAACTTGTATACGCGACAAAAAGTTATGAAATGAATTGAAAAAAAAAAAATTAAATTGCATCAATTATTTTTTTATTTTGATTCCTTTTGGTAAGAATAAATACGGGGAAGTCACAAATGTAATCAAAGTTTTTTTATTTCAATTCGTGATACAACTCACCTGTGCGGATATACCACGACGATTTGATTTGTATTGCCGTGAGGAAATTTCATCGTCATCTTCATCGTTGTAAAATATTTTTGCATTACTATTCAGCGCATCATTGTCATTGTTGTTTGATTCAATGATGCATTTCTTTGTTCCGATTAAATTCGCTGGATTTTGCGTGAGAATATTAACCGAGTGATAGCTCAACATTGATTCATTCTCGTCGCTATGGCATAGCAATGAATCAGAAATTGAATGATAAATTTTAATTCATACAAACAAGTTAAAAGAGACGTGATAAAAAAGAAAAAAGTAGCATAAAATCCGAACAACAATTACTATAACATGATTGATCATTGCTTACGAACCATTTGCCCAATGCCATTTTCTTTTAAAACTTCTGATAATTATTTCCTAAAATTCGAGAAAGGAAAAAAAAAATTGACAGAAAAGGAAGGAAAAGATATTCGGCTGTTGAGTGTGTTCTGTGTGATTAAACTGGCTGAGCGTAATGATTAATACGACTGTTTATTTGTCGTTGCCCCATAGGAACATTTATTTTATTTCACTGCTTTTATTTCATTTGTTGTCTTTGTTGTGATTTAATTATTGGTTAATAAACCCTTTCACTTTTTTCATGAGCACAGTGAAAAGCTATCCAGAATAAATTGCATCATCAAAATTTGATAAACAAATAGATAATCATTCAAATAATCATAAAAAATATGGTGTGGAAAAATGAAATAAATGAATTTGTCAATCTCTGTCACGCGATTGTCGTATGAAAACTGAAGCGAATTATTATGATGTCGGATGCTTTTATAACCTAGAGACACACATTTACATTGGGGAAGGAGAGTGTTGTCCTCATAGTCTATGGATGGCAGACCCGTTGCGCGTCATCAAATGGCACATGAAATATTAACAGACATAATTGTTCAATTGTATGTGGCGCGTGCGATAAGAACCTGGAATCAACTCATGTATCAAATCTACTATTACTCTTTTCTTTCATGTAAAATATTTTTGATAATCTAACTTAGTCAATGATTGGACTGGGAATGAAAAGTTGCGGGGAAACGAACCCTATCTGGGATCATTTTCTCACTCCACATGAAGATGCAAACAAACAATTTGGAGAAGAATAAACAGGAGTGTAGTAGTTCAACTCTATAAAAATTGATGATAATGTCAAGGGAAATTCTCACCTTCTAAAAATGAATAAATAATTGATAACCTTGGGCGGTTGGTTCCACAATTGATTCTCTTATTATGATTTGACCATCAAAAAATATCAGCGACACGAGAAACGTTTTATTCCCTTCTTGTGCCTTCACCCTTTCCCCTCTCATCTATACATCTATGTGTTGGGGATAACCTTGACCTGATCTATAATTCTAGGCGAATCATTTGACAAGGACGCAGATTCAACTTGACTCATTGCGATGATAAGCAAAAGCGAAATGAAGAGAAACGATATAAGTGAGGGATGCAATTAATATCGGTATTGTATTGGCATCAGTACATATTTTATTTTTTTTACATGAGTAGCTCAATGTGGGAAGTATCATTGGATGCATCAGTTTATTTTGATTCTCGTCTTATACCTTCAATTTTCAGTTGAATACGAACGAGGTGATAGCAAAAAAGCTGGGAGAATTATGTTCAAACACACAAGTGGAAAATATTGTCTGGTGTTGGCGCGTTGGAACTGGAATGGAAAAATTCTGAGATTGACAAAGCAGCTCGTAATAAACTTGGAGCAAAGAGGAGATTTTCATTGATCTCACGTTCTCAGAATGGTTCTGTGGAACTGTGATGAATAGAAATGACCATGGGCAAATTCTGTTGGTTATTCGAGAAGAATGGTGGGAAGAATTTCAACATTTTATTACATGAAGATGTTAATGACATATTAAACTACATCATGAAGAGCATCAATTTATTCCAGATGATTTCTAAATATTGAAAGTTTCTATGTCTGCTATTGAAGTGGCATTCCATGAGTATGAATGGCAAATGATTCTGTCATATAGCAAGACACAATCGAATTGAGATGGCCAGAGGAGAGAGTAAAAGAAGTTTTCTTCCGGAATAAAAATTCAACTTCACGTCAGTGCACGTGGAATGAAACGAGTTGGAATTTGAAGTAACCAGACGTCTTAAATCCTGATGCAATAAAAATTGCATGAATCTCACTTCGGTACAGTAGACATCCTAAGTAGACGTCCTTCCTCTTAGACACATGTGAACGCTGCGTCATGATTCGATCAGTGAATTATTTGCATGTGTACGATGAATGCAGGAAAAAAAATTTAATGTCAAAAGTGGAACAGGAGCAGCTCTAATCATGAGTTGGCTGATAAGTGGTGTAAGATGGAATTCATGTGACTAGAAAAATGCTGAAAACAGTTCATATCAAATTTATTTGATACTAAAATGGAAACCGATATCTTCATGAACTTGCAGTTCTAATCATTATGAGAGAAAATAAAACTGTTCATTGTTACAGGAACACAAACTTATATCCAATCAGTTCAGATGTATTTATAACTTTATTACGGTCATTCAACTATCCAAAATGTACAAAATTCCTTGAATTTTTTTTCTGAGATGTGCCTGTACGTAGGAATAATGATGAAATATTTCCACCAGTATTCTGAACAATACTCGAATGTACTAGTTTCAATGCTAGAAATCCATGAAAAGTATCACCGTATCGAACATGAACACTAAACCTCGCGACTGGCGTTGATGAATTAGTCGCAACGTTTTGAGGATTGATAAAGGATATGACAATTTGACTGGCATCTTTCTCTCCATCTGAAGTTTGAAGTTGCAGTAGAAATTTATTCGGTTGGCTAGCCTCAAAATTCTTAATCGAGTTATCAATTGCAACATCCATTCTGTCCGGATGAAATACAGGTCTGAATCTACGTTGGGAATTTCAGATGCGAGTCAAGGATGAAAAAATACCTTTTGTCATCCTTCTTACACGGTTGTCATCTAAGTATGCTGAAACTTTGATTCAAGATCTTTTTCGATAGATGCACATCGAATTCTCCGTTGATAATAGAATGTCCACCAATTTGTAAACTGACGACATTGCCTACGATCACAAATTTGACCACAACAAATGAGAAAACAAATTTGACTAGGTTTGAATTCAGTCGTACAAATTCGCAGAGATAGTGTGTTTTGCAATTGAGATGTGTGTCAATGTTTCAATGCTCGACTGTCAATAACAAGCCAATCTAACCTGAAATGAGGAATGGAAAAAAAATATTGCAACACTGATTGTTGACATCACTGTCCTCGTTCACAAGACACAGTCCCAATTTTTGGTATGATTCATCACTTTCTTCAAGTATGAATGGGAGTGATGTATAAGTTGGAAGATATCATATTTATCTATGTTTCTTCAAAAAGACAAAATCCGAATAGATATGAACAGAATGAGTTCATTGGCATACAGTATTTTCACATATTTGCATTGAGCAATAAAAAACAAAAATAAACTTTATGGCTACTTAACTCCGTCAGAGTGTAAGTAGTCTTAAGGTACCAGTCTTGAAGGACATGTTTGTCGAGAACGAAATTGTGTCAATATCTGCTAATTCTGTGCGGAAGAATGGTATGTTCATTGTAATACATCAGTATTGTAGAATTTATGATCACAAACATGCTGAAAAAGTTCATACCAAATTTATTTGAAACTAAAACAGATACCGACATCCTCATGAAGTTACACTCATAATCATAATGAGAGGAAATGAAATTGTTCATTGTTAGAAAGAAAACAAGTTCATGATCAAAATAATGTGCAGATAAAAGTATGAAAATGAACGAATAAATGACAATTCTGGCAGATCCTGGCCAATGTCATTCGCAGGATTTATTGGATCGCACCATACGATAATAGAACATATTGCGCATAGGTCAAGATTTTTATTGGTTACCGTCATTCCAGTGTTATTCTGACAACTCTCCTCATATGTATACAGCTGTTGAAATCAAACAAGAACGAAAAATTCGGATGTGTTGAGTAATGAAATTAATTAGTTTGCTTTGATGTTACTTCTTATCTTAAGCTGATTACAAATACTGCTGCTGTATTTTCATTTGAAAGATAGCGATGACGACATATCCATCATCGCATTGTCACGGAATGTTCGCAACTATTTCATCTGAATCCATTAAGTCATACAGGAATTATGAACTGATTATGGCTATAACAGATCATCAGTGAACACATCTCATGACAACTTTCTTTCAAGGATTTCATGAGATGCGCGGAAGGAACACATGGATTAACACGTTTTTTCGTTATAATTTTGAGATTATACCAAGATATTTTTGAGAACGTACGTTCCAGTCTATAGGATTGATATTGGTCAAATGACTTGAGTTAGGAATCGCAGAGGGTCCTCAATCTGTTCAAATGTATTCATAACTTTATTACGGTTGTTCAACTATCCAAACCGTACGAAATTATCCGAACTTTTTCTCTGAGGAGTGCTTGTATGTGGGAATAATGATGAAATGTTCCCACCAGTATTTTGAACAATACTTGAATGCACTAGTTTCAATGAATTATCCATAGATATAAGTTTCAATGCTAGAAATCCACCAGAAGTACCACCATATCGAACATGAACACCAAAACCAGCGACTGAAGTTGGTAGATTAGTCGCAACGTTTTGAAGATCGATGAAGGGTATGACATTTTGGCTGGCATCTTTCTCCCAATCTGAAGGTTGAAGTTGCAGTAGAAATTCATTCGGCTGGCTAACCTTGACATTCTTAATCGAGTTATCAATTGGAACATCCATCCCGTCCGGATGAAATACAGGTCTGGATCTATATAGAAAATTCCAGATGTAAATCAAGAATGGAAAAATATCTTTCGTTATTTTCGTCACACGGTTGTACCCTAATTGTACTCAAAGTTTGATTTAGGATCTTTTTCGATAGATGCACATCCACTTCGCCGTTGATTATTGAGTGTCCGCCAATTTGTAAACCGACGACATCGTCTACGATCTCAAATTTGATCACTATAAATAAGGAAAAAATTTGACTAGGTTTAAATTCATTTATAATTATATCATGTAGGTCCATCCTATATGACCCACTCGTCAAAGCGTATCCAGAAGGGAATGTTGGGTCAGATAAATCAATTAAGCGGTGGTCATAGTCAAGTTTGAATACATCACTATTATCGTTATGACTGTCGGCGATATCAGTGATGTTTATCCACGCAACAGTGTTTGCATTTATTCTATCACGTTCCAATTTTCCTTCTTGTATTTGTAGATACAAAACTCGATCGATGATGGCGAAACGAATCCCAGTTATAACACTATTGAAGAGTCCCATGAATTTGATGATCCTGTGAATTGTCGAGAATTTATACTTACAATGAATTGTCTGTGTTACTTTTGCATGGTCGCAAGTTGATGTATCGTATGGATTTTGGGGAATCATTCATGTCACAAATGCAAGTGCATATTTTACATGGTGAAAACCATGAATCTGCCGCGAAAAATACTGAACAATTTCTAGGAACTGGACCCTATGTCCGCGGGATCGATGCTCCGGTAGGAATATTTGAGAGACTTTCATATCGACGTGTACTATCCGCCGGCTGTTATATCAATGAATTGTTGTCACGAAATTTTCGAGAGTCTTGTTTATTGATGATGTAAAATTTCATACCGATAGACAAATTTTTTCTGCTGCTGTGTTTGTGCAATTACAAATACGTCCAGTGCATATAGAATTGCTCGGAAATACTTTTCCATTAGGATGATTATAATGTAGAGTATTTTCATGTTGCGAACATTGTGGCTGGCAGAGACCATCCTGAGTCAGATATTTTTGACTTGATACATAGCCTTGGATGAAATAATCTAACGATCCGTATGTTATATCTGACAAAAAATTAATTAATTGACAATGATGAACACTTTGTCAGAGGAAGTATTTGAATATCTTCGAATTTATCGGGGTGTGTGAAAACCTTTTTCATGAATTGGCGGGTCTAGTGATAGGATGTCTCTTGATGATCGTTCAATTACTCTGACAGCATTTCTGGTCATCGTTTCAGTATGTATCATATAATCCCTCACAGCTTGCTCCAAGCCGGAACGGAGAAATTCTTTGATTCCTACATTTTGTGATGTATTGCTCAGAGTTTCCATATTTATAAGAAGATCAGTGTATGAATAAATGAGGACTGCATAAATTTTGATGAATCCATGCAATTTTTTATTGAAAATATTGTATACATATTGATTTAATGATTGTATATCGCTGCAATTGCTTTTGATCTGGTAAACATTTGATAAGTTAAAATGTTTTGCATTTACGTGAATTTTCAGTATGAAAATTCAAAGTTCTTGAAGGCAAACCTATTGATCTAATTATATATACCATTGGATTGTAGGAGTCAACTAAGAACTAGAATAATTCGTGATAGGTGTATGGATCGTTGAGAATATTCTATGATGATCCAAAGAATATTTTATCGTTGAGTAGGCCCAAGTTATGCATTATCGTCACGTTTGCAATGAATTCATTTCGTAAATCACTATCCTCATCAAAGTATTCAAGCATGGATTTTACATTGTCCAAACCCAATTCATGTTTGCAATAATATTTATCAACAATATTTGATGGTATACGGTGGATCAACTCTTGTATTCCGAATTTATTCTCAACGTCTCTCCATTGTTCGATAATATTCCTTCTATTTTGCCGATAATTTGCAATTGTTCTGAATATTTCATCACCGAATGCTACGATACCATTTGTCTCAGAATTCGTTTGAAAGTTCGGTGATAATTGACTTGGCATGACAAATGTTAATATTATTATTGAACACGATAAATTTATAAGCCGAGAGAATTGGTAGAGCACTTTTGTCAGTAACATGATTGAAAAGCAGTTTTTCATCTGTAACCATGAGTGGTATCGGTGAAGTTTTCAAAATTTGCTGACGGTTTTGAAAACCTTAGATCAATATAAGCATTGTTTTGTCAAAGTATCATCGTTTACGACAAGTTAATAAGCAACAGGTATTTTCTGACCATCTACTATAATCAATTCTTATACTTCCGGTGATATATTATCAGTATACTTACTCCAATTCAGATAAATTACTGCTAATAATGTTTCTTCACACTTATGACAGAGACCACTTGATATCCTCTGTAATTTTGATTGAGAAAAATCAGACAAGGTAGTTGACTGCCCGAGGAAAAAGGACTGACTCGATTGAATCGTTCAGGAGAGATGGAAATTGAAAGATTCAATTATCTCAATTTGTAGATGTAGCTTTGTGATTTGTCAAGTAAGATTTTTTGACGTGCAGTAAGGAACACAGTACAAATGGAAGTGATCTATGAGTCGGAAGATATGATATCTATCTATGCTGGTTCAAAAGAGAGGGAGCCGAACAGATATGAATCCATTGGCATACAGTGTTTTCACATATCTGCAAGGAGCAATAAAAAACAAAAATAAAGTTTATGGCTACTTAACTTCGTCAAAGTGTAAGTAGTCTTGAGGGACCAGTCTTGAAGGACATGTTAGTCAAGGACAAAATGGTGTTAATATCTGCTAATTCTGCGCAGAAGAATGGGATGTTCGATGTCATATGCGACGCTGTGGAATTGCGTTCGTCAATCTGTTCCGGCTCTACTGAGATATTGGACTTCATGAATGAGTGAATGACAGGATGAGCGTAGGAATAGAGCCGATGATTTCAACATTTGGATGAGAATAATAAATTTACGAAGGACTGTTGCAGCAGAATCTGATGATGTGTGATATTCGCTGAAGTCAAGTTTGTGGAGGAGAATCTGTATCATACACAATGTCTATAGCGTTGTTATCCAGAACGCAAGAGTCTGGATGGACGCTCAATTCTGGTGGTGCCGTTAGCTCATAGTGTTGCTCGCTTGCCAAATTTTATGCCATTATCGATGAAGATGAGTTTTGGGGCTGGAAATTCCGCTGAAGTTTCACCATACCGAACATGGAAGGCAATTCCAGGGACTGGTGATGGCAAATCGGTATACACATTGTGAAAATTTACAAAAGGTGAAACTTTCTCGCCTGCATCTCTTGACCAATTGGACGTTTTGAATTTCAATTGAAACTTATCTGGTTTAGTGATTCAGGTGTTTTCGGAGATACCTCTAGTTGGAATATGTATAACATCCGTTCGGAATATGGGCTTGGAACTGTAATCAGACGGTGAGTTATGGATTTCAAAAGATATATTCTCACAAACTTTTATGACCTGAGGGTTTTCATTTTCCTTCTTATATTCATAGGCACAAGGAAAATTATATAGAGGTCGATATATCGATCATATTCAAATGAAGACTGATAATTGGGAAAAGTGTAATATTTCTTTGCCTATACTCTGGTTATTTGTGCTTCGACATCTTGACATTATTCTCGAGATTTCAATTGATGAACATTTCATCAAACATACACAAAACGTTCGAAATAATAATTCCTTTGAGATCGATTGGAATGCGATGAGTAATTACATGGAAAAATGTAAATAGAGTATGAAGTTACTGTGATGACAGATAAATGCAAGATATCAAACGATCTCGGCAGAATCACAGGCATCGATGTCATTTCTATTCTTCGTGTGTCGATTCGTAGTCAATTGATCAGGAGCAAACATTTTGATCTGTCCAGTGCAATAGGAACGAAAATACTCTCAGAAACGGCGTCTCATGTATCTATGACGCTATCAGTGTTCATATCGTGGAGAATCGTCCAAAACTATCATTCATTTTGAATATGAAACTGGCGTTTGATGCTCTGAAAGGATTGTCATGAAATCAAAGACGTAGTGTGTTCTGCAATTGAGATGTGTGTCAATACTTTCATTCTCGATTGTTCGTGACAAGTCAATCTAACCTGAAATGAGGAATGGAAAGAAAATATTGCAACACCTATTGACGTCATGAAAATATTGTAAATGTGACTTTGCAGTACCACAACAATATTGATGGAAAGGCAGAAATGCAAATTGATAATTATTTAATTCTGGAGGATTTATCGCGTTCTAGATCGTATGGATCAATAATTTGTTGCGGTAGTTCGGAGAATAAATTTTAGACTCGCTTTGTTGTTCCACAGTATTGATTTGTGAAAATTCTTCATGTTTGTTGAAAGCATGAATAAAATATTCAAACTGTTCACGGCGAGTTCAAACGTTCCTTTCCTAGCGTTGGATTTTCAAATGTTGACTTTGTATATTTCCCTACTATGGATACATTGTATATCGCATATAGAATATTAACTATTACTACAAGGACGAGATGTCTATGGCAGTAATATTCAAAATAATGAACTCACATGTTTGGTTGAATTGGTGATGATATAGACGTCTGCTGACGAATTCTCATTATCAGAGGCAGCTGAGGCAAGGAACATTTTGGCACGGAGGATTATGCTATTCTACAAACTGATGGTATTATGGATATCATCGTGATGGGAATGATTGCATCTGGACCCACTGAGAGTATCGATACCCAAAGTGGAATGTAGTTGATTTTTACGAGTTGATCTATCGTCAGAATTATTGTCATTCAATGCTTATTAAAAATGTTCTTATTAACTCTACAATATCATATCGATAACATATCGATTCATCTCGACCACAATATGAGAAACATGAATTGAGAGATTACCCGCTGACCCGAATGGTGAATCCAAACGAAGCGACTTCATGTTGTCGATTATTACTGTGATCCGACGAATATCGGTGCTGCAAGGAATAGTTGTAAAAATCATGGGATGAATACATAGAATATCGTGATCAGATTTTAGTTCATAATTCTATCATTTTTGCTGCTAGGAAGTGGAAAAACATTCATTTTCAAACAGCTTCAATCACTTACAGGGAATACTACAAATAAGATTAAGACGAGGGGAGAAAATTGCACCTGCAACTCACCTGAAAGATTTCATCAATTTTCACCACTGTATAAGTTCCAATATTCCCAGGCATTGACGAGTGAGTTGTACGATAGTCTAATACACGTGGTCCACAGAAATCGAGAACATGGTCTGTATATGAATGGATTTTCTTTCAATTGGACTGTGAGTCTTCCTATCCAGTTTCTTGACTCTCTCATGGATATTGGAATTTTATAGTATCAGATACGATGACAATAACTTTGGTAATTTTCTTGCGCCCATCGATGTGTTAAGAAAGATGAAATATAAAACGAGTGCAAGTTCATGGAGAGTTCCGCATCAATCTCTAACTTCATTTTTGTAACGATGTTTCTGATATGGAATTTCATTCTATGTTCGAAAAGCCATGAAATGCAAGGATTTTTTCTTGATATCAAGACCATAGTCCTAAGACGAATCATCTCAATAGTATACATCTCAAATCTGTTTTATTAATCGAAGAATCAACTCAATTGTCCGGACGGATCTTCAATGGAATGTGGCTGTGTAAAAAAGCGGTGACGGGCATATTCACTGAATGAATGAAATCCTTGATTGAGACCTTTTTACGGATAAATTCATATGGCACGGGTATCTGAAGAGTATGATGTCTGCTGCTGTTGGAATATCGATTTGTTGATGCAAGTGATGACATGAAGAGACCGGTAGACATCAAATATTCATTTTCTTCATGATCGATTTTCATACATTTTTTTTTACTGTAAAATATCCCAATGTTGGCATTGGATATTTCTCAACATCAAACAAAGAATAATTATAACATGAGACAATAATTATGAACACGAAGACCAAGTTTCCATGGCGGCAATACTTGCAACACACAACAATCATTGAAGTGCAACCACGTAATCAAAAGAATTGTTGGTAACATTAGTATCAGTTGAAGTTTGCTCATCATTGCGAGTAGCTGGAGAACTGAAAGTCGTCGGATGTGAGATGGGACTTCTCTGTAAGCTAATGCTGTTCGGTATTTTATCCCACTGGAATTTATTGCGAGTAATCTCATTGAACATACCGATCCCCAATACGAATCGTAGTTTAACTGATGAAATAAATGAAATTACGGTAATATATTCATCATTGTTAGCCAGTGAGGATAATTTCTATCACAAATAGTGCGATGCCTCACGTTCATCATTTGGTTTACATAGGTGAAAATATTGTCGAATTGTTATACGGACTTCAAGGAACTCATCATTTATGGCGACTCTGATGCAGCCACAATCAAAATCTTCGGCGAGAAATTTGCGGCGATTACGTTCGATGATACGTCGCTCATCAATGAAAATTCGCAATTGCGGCTAAACAAGAATTTGTTCATTTTTACGCCACGTTCCATATCGCACTTGGAGAGGATTTTACCGATATTCAAAAAGCTATCGCGATGCAATATAACGGCGCCTTCCTTCATATTGGACAGATCCAACCGGCAATGTGAGAATGCCAGGAAAATGCTCGAAACTTCTTGGAATATGAATTAGGTGGAAACTTTCTTCTTATGTGTTAATTCCGATGATATCCCGATGATATACACTTACAATCCGTACACAAATCGCGCACCGAAACAATGGAGAGAAGTCACAAGAGCAGCCAAGGAATCTAAAAGATGGACCTTGCTTGCACAACCTCATTCAAGCAGTAAGTTATTTCTTTCATCCTGTGCTTAAGTGAATGAAAATGATATTGAAGCTTCAGTTTCAAAGATTATTCATAGAATCAATACCATTTTCATTGCTCGGAATTGATATCGAATCGCAATATAAAATATTGTATGGAAATATGAATGAATTATTAAATCAAAATGACATGTCCAGCGGAATAGAAATGTGAAGTTGAAAATGTTGAATTCTGTATAAGCAGAAATCATGGAACGGTATCATTAATAGTAGCCATTGATGTTCAACCACCACTGATGATTTGTTCGAAAATTTCTTTTCGAAGTGAATGAGAATGACGTCGTTCAAAAATACCCGTTTGATGAAAGATGTGAGATATATACGTCACCAGAATCCTTTTACATAACAATACTCCAAATACTTATTCTTTAGAAAAATTGCGAATAAGAATCAATTAATTTATCTGTATTTATGAAGTGTGGTAATTCCTGCGATACACTATTGATTGTAAGAAAGATGTAAAAATTGAACTTTTCATTCACCAAATAAATTCAATGCATGAAAATATGCGATGTATAATGAGTTGTATATATCATGAAATCGGCGTGAGTCGAGGAAGATGATTTACACAATTTTCACATAAAAGAGAATCAACTCGAGGATATTCCATTCTTCTCACCAAATATAATGAGGTTCAGGTAAAAGCTGATGATGCTGAGAGTCATCAATATATGAAATATCGTAATCTGATTTTGGTTTACAGTGCCATCATCCTGACTGCTAGAATGCGAACAATCACTCGTATTATATTCCAGTTCTCATCACTCTTGGTAGAGACTACAAACTGTGGTGGATAGGGTTAATTAAATTTTTGGAGTATCCAACTCATTTTTAGACGTCCCTGATGTACTCGACTGATAGTTTATGAACTCAGCATCAGTTTCCTCATGATTTGAGCTTCCAATTCTGAAGATTTTCTGTGTGTACCATTCATCACTTCATTCAAACATAAATGTAGGTGATGTATGAGTCGGATGTGAGTTCATCAGCTTATCGTGTTTCTACCGATCTGCGTTGAGCAATAAAAAACAATAAAGTTCCTGCATTTAAATAAGTCAAAGTGTAAGTAGTTTTATTGATATGAGCTAGTTCTATGCAGAAGAATGGGATGTGCATTGTAATATGTGACGCTGTGGAATTGGGTTGGTCACTCTCATTCGGCTCCCTTGAGGTATTGGACTTCATGAGTGATTGAATGATTGGATGCGTGGATGAATAAAGCCAATGATTTCAACACTTGGATGAGAATAATAAATTCACGCAAGACTGTTAGAGCAGAATCTGATGATAAGTTGTATTCGTTGCAGTCAAGTTTGTGGAGAATATTCTGTTTTATTCATGATGTCTGTGAAGTTGTTATCCAAAACGCAAGAGTTTGGATGGACGTCTAACTATGGTGGTGCCGTCAGCTTGGGTTGTTGAAAATTTCATGCCATTATCGATGGATATGAGTTTCAGCGCTAAAAATCCAGCTGAAGTTCCACCATACCGGATATAAACGCCGATTCCAGCGACTGGTGATGGAAAATCGGTATACACATTTCGGAGATCTACAAAAGGTACAACATTTTGGCCTGCATCTCTTGACCAATCCGACGTTTCGAATTTCAACAGGAACTTATTTGGTTCAGTGATTTGGGTATTCTCGATGATACCTCTAGTCGGAATATCCATAACATCCGCCCGAAATATGGGCTTGGAACTGTAATCAGACGATGAGTTAAGAATGACAATAGAGCTACTCTTATAAACTTTCATTACCTGAGTGTTCTTATGCTTTCATTAGAGAGCTTGTTTGATGTGACTACGCACAATTTCCCATCAACTATGGGACGTCCTTCAATTCGTAAACCAATGATACCATTCATCACCTCAAATTTTACCACTGGGATTGAGTAGAAATGTGATTAGCTACAAACTTATCATTAAACGATACATGAAATTTTTTTATTTGCCCGACTTACTTGTCACTACATGCGGGCTCGGTAACGTGAGATCAGCCAGGTCAATCAGTCGATGATCGTAGTCGAATTTGAACAGGTCATTATCTTCATTATGATCGCGATTGATCTCTTCGATGTCTTTCCAAATCACACTTTTTTCAATAATCTTTCCATTCATTAATTTTCCCTCTTGTATTTGTAGGTACAAAATTCGATTGATAATCCGGAATCGTATTCCAGTCAAAACACTATTGCACAATCAACATTTATACCGATTGATCATTGATTATTGAGAAAAATTAGACTGTATCAAATTAAACTTACAATGAGTCATTCCATCTGCTCTGTTGCGGTTTTAAGTCAATGTATCGAGTAGATTTCGGAGAGTCTATCATATCACAAGTGCAAGAGCATATTCTACACATTCGATCTGAAAACCAAGCAGGGATTGAGTTATGGATGGTACAAGTTTCCGAGACACGATCCCAATACTGTAAGCTTCTTCCTTTCGTAGGAATCCTTGCGAGACCATCGTATCGGCGCGTACTATCTCGTGGCTATTGGTGATCAGAAGTGGTACAATTAGTTTTCAGAATTAGAAAATTTATCGATAAATGTCGTGAAAACTATCGTACCGCCAAACAAATCTTTCCAACAACTGATTCTCTGCAATCTCTTATCCGTCCCGTGCATATTGCCTTCAGGGAGTGTTTTTCGCTGACATGGTGATGATGATGAGAAACGTTCTTGTATAATGCACATGATGGTCTACAGATTCCATCATCCGTCAGCTGCTCTTGGGACGTCACATAACCTTGGATGAAATAATCCAACGATTCGTATGTTACACCTGCATCAACATTGATCGAGTTAGTTAAACGATTGGTCTACAAATACATGAAAATAATCACTTCGGTTAGAGATAATGATTTAACCTTTGACATGAACTGATGGATCACGAGATAAAATAACCCGAGATGATCGCTCAATTGCTCTAAAAGCGTTATCAATTAATATGTTGGAATTAGTTTCATAATCGTCCATGGCTTGATGCAGACCTTTCGTCAAGTATTGTATTACTTGATCTTTTTGCGATGCATCAATGTTCGTAGCGTGATTATTCATACTCAGTAAAAGATCGGTGTAAGAATAAACGATGATGCTATAGATTTTTATGTATTCATACAGTATCCTATTCAATAAATCATAGGTATATTGGTTCAATGATTGGACACTTCCGCAATTGGTTGTAGCCTGGACAAAAATGCAGTGGATATTACAAAAAGTGTTTGTGTATGAAAATTGCGAGGAAAATTTTGAGGATGATGATCACAACTTGATTAATTCAGTTTTTTTATTCATGATGTCCTACTCACCATTGGATCGTATAGGTCAACCAGGAACTGGAATAATTCGTGATAGGTGTATGGATCGTTGAGAATATTCCATGATGATCCGAAGAGAATTTTATCGTTGAGTAGGCCCAAGTCATGCATTATAGTCATGTTTGCGATGAATTCATTACGTAAATCATTATTCCCGTTCATGAAATACTGTTTGAAGTTATCGTACCATCTGTCAATAAATTGGAGCATCGATTCGACATGGTACAAACCAGTATCTTGTCCACAAGAATATCTATGCAAAATACTAGGAGGGATATGACTCATCAGTTCTTGTATTTTGAGTTCATCACCAATTCTTCGCCATTCATCAATGATATTTCCTTGTCCTTTATAGTTTTTAATGGACTCGAAAATTTTGTTCCCATATGAAACAATTAGTTCTGTCTCAGCAGGAGTTAGAATATCTGACGATTGACCATGTACGATCGTTGGTATTTGGAGCAGAAAACATGTCAGTGTGACGTACCAAAGGTTATTAGAACACATCCTTTCCAAGTTTAAAATGTTCATCGCACTTCTAACTGTAAATGAAAAGAGGTACTCATTGATTTTTGGCATACTGAATCAATTGAACTTGACGAGAATTTCACCTGCTCTTTTCGCATTCATGATCATTTATTTAATAATTGACTGATCTCTCGACTGATCTCTTTTATAGATATTCATTTTTCCTTATTACAATGATGGAACTATCAACTGATGCCGTGAAGTTCTTGGATATTTCTGAGACATCAACAACGATATTTATTGAATTATCGACTTATCACTTGTATATGGGGCATTCCACGCCAAATCGGCCGGTCTTACAACTTTGGATTTTTGATTTTCTCTATTTTCCGAAATTTCCTTGTACTCATCGAATTACTCTTCCTGGCCAAGTTTGACATTTTTTTCATCATCGGTTCGAAAGATGTAGGGTTTTTGAAAAAAATATGTGTTTTTAGGGTCTTTCGCTCATAACTTGCCCGATAATAGTCCAAATTCAGCGCTTTTTTTTCAAACTTTCGTTTTTCTTCTGCACTTTTCAAAGAAAAATACAAAAAAAAATGTGCCAAGTAATTTTCTGTATGATTTTTGAAATTTGAGATTTTAATCGTGATTTTGGAACTGTTCGTATCCTTTAATTTATTCAGAACTTTTTCACGTAAAACTTCGATCAATTCTCGAAATTTTAAGCCCAAACTGAAAGTGGGATTTCGACAATTACTATTTGTTTTCGATTATTAAAACTTGAAGAATTTTTCTTCCGGTCTCATTCATTATTAAAACTATTCTTTTGGTATTGTTTATGATGAAAATAGTGAATGGAAATATGCTCATACCAAATCACGTGTTGACTATACTATATTATTGTATCGAGTTCTCGAATATTCTTCCTATTCATGCGCGACAACAACACGTTATATTGTCTCGAACAAGACTCTCTGCTGTTGTGCCGAATCGTATCGGAATGTTAGTTCCACACGGACATTGTTAACACGCTGACGTATATCTTCTCGTCAAAATATATTACTATTTATTGTTGATCGATTTGCTATTCATTCGACGCCTTTTCACGTATCCGAATCCCAACAGTTTACGCTTTTTCAGTAATTCTGAATTCATTTGGAGACATTTCTATTGTTGGAAGAATTTTAGAAAGAACTGTGCCAATTTTAGTTAAGAAAAAACTTACAGTTAATGTCATTACTTCATTTTCGTGTTGTTTTGAAAATTTAACGAACTATCTGATCGTAAGTTTTTTTTTAACTAAAACTGGTACAGTTCTTCCTAAATTCCTCCCAACAATACAAATGTCTCCAAATAAATTCAAAATTATTCAAAAAGCGTGAACAATACCAAAAAATAATAGTTTTAATAATGAATGAGACCGGAAGAAAAATTCTTCAAGTTTTAATAATCGAAAACAAATAGTAATTGTTGAAATCCCACTTTCAGTTTGGGCTTAAAATTTCGAGAATTGATCGAAGCTCAACGTGAAGAAGTTCCGAATAAATGGAAGGATATAAACAGTTCCAAAATCACGATTAAAATCTTAAATTTCAAAAATCATAGAGAAAATTACTTGGCACAATTTTTTTGTAATTTTATTTGGAAAGTGCATAAGAAAAACGAAAGTTTAAAAAAAAACAAGTGCAGCACAGTACACGTGGTAGAAGTGAATACTTCTTCACCGATTGGTTGAAAGAGAGAGATTGAGAGCTTTTTCACGAAGAAAGCAAAGTAGTGGCAAGGATACATTCTCCACAAAGTTAAAATTAAAGTCACCACCAAGAATCAGTGGTATTTCATCATCACCACTATTAAGGAAAGCAGCACCACCATGAGTGTACATAAGCAACGAACTCTATATGAAATACATAATATCGTCGAGTTTTTGATTAGAAGATATGTAAATCGCTACGATGACAATTTCTTGTCCATTATATAATTGACATTCACTCAAGGT
>JABMBR010013055.1:0-93478 GCA_018881525.1 Meteorus sp. PSUC_FEM 10030008 | reverse complement strand
TATATTTGATATATATATATAGATATAGATATACTTATATGTTGGGTTGTTGGGTATTGATCGTTGGTTTACTACACAGAACACCACCGTTTCTCGCTCTACCTACTTCGCCTTTACCTGCGAAAGCAATGTGCATCCTTATATGTACCCACGTCCATACATGGTGGGCGTTCAATACCGTCTGTGTTTTTGACGTCATTTGCATTATACTCAGACGTTCATGCTTTTCATTTAAACAATTTCACGTTCTTCTGCAATGTCCAGGTGATATGGATATGGCTACGATAACAATTTCGATGGATTCGATGAGCTCGATTTTATTTCATGGTTGTTTAAAAATGTTCTGGGTTTTTATTGCAGTGCTAAGATCATTTTATGAATTACGTAATTTGATCCTTTTTATTCTCAATTGTTTTTCAGTATGTGATTGGCAAATTTGTCTTAGTTATTCGGGGATTATTCATCAAATGTTGTTTGAATTTCTCATTCCTTAGGAATCGAGTTATACTTGCATGCAAAGTCGGACTCTAAATGAGAATTACGAAAATGAGGACATTCCGTTTCTGAGTGTAGATCAGAGTTTGGTCATTGAGGATCTCTCGATCCTGCCACTATCCTCTTTGGTACGATGACGACCCTCGATGTCGTCAGTGAGGAGCAAAATACTGTAGCTTGTGATGGTAGAGTGCTTCCTCTCCCTTTCCTTTCTGTTTTCTCTCTCTTTCCTCTCACACGGACTACTCGAGCGTCTGATATGAGGTGAATAGTCGAGGGTATAGAAACACTGAGTTGAGATAGAGTGAGGCAGAGAGAGGGAGGAAGAGGTGGTGGGTTTTCCTGGCTAGGTTCGTCGTGTGCAATTTAAGCCCAACGACCTTCCCCAAATACCTCTCGTCATTTTGAATAGCTGCGAAGAGAATAATCTGGTGGCGTGAAATACGCTTGGATAGTTACGCGCATGAATCAGAAATTATCCACACGAATTCATCATTTAAATATATTGTTGCAATAAATAATTTTATCAAACATCATTGTTTGCATAATCCATGAGAGAATATTCCCCATGTCCTGAAGTGGAATGATAATTTTTATATTATCAAATAGTTCAAATATTTCAGCTTGTTGATGATGTAATTCTGTATTAAATCGGTGAGACTGTTGGGGAGAATTTTCAATAGGGGTTGAAAAGTACTTTTCTCAGTCTCACGATGAGTCTTGAAAAACGTGTTACATTCTTTCGGGCGTTCCTTGTTTGGAAGTGTTGAGGGGTTGAGGTTGTAAGGGGTGGAATATTCACAGACACATTTGCATGTGTTGAGTATATTGAAGATACTGGAGCACTATGGGGTGGAATTATGGAAGGGTGGAGCGGTACACGCGTGAGGGTAAGATGAGGGGTGGTATTCTAACGTCAGAAGGGGGAGAATCCATGAGAGGTTGAAAGGAAAGGCGGGGTATGTTCAAGATGGCTGCGAATAGGGCGAGTGAGATTGAAGGAGAGGAATTAAGACATTCATTTCTGCTCCCATTCTTCACATATGGGAGCAAATATTCTATCCAATAAATAATGAAAAGTTTACTCCACATCTACACAATTATATTCGTGGTGGCGAATATTTTTTTATGTCATTGGTAAATATTGAATTGACTCTTCTAATTTGGATGATTTTTCATCTGTGACAATTTTATATTCAGAATCTCAAAGAGGAAGTTTTGATTGTTAACAAATATGAATGAAACATAATTACAATTAGCTCGAAAGTTTATTGCACCGTCAATTCGATAGCCTTTGATATTTTTTAAGAGCCGATCATTCATGAATCCTTGATAGATACAGTTAAAATTTCCATTGTCATATTATGATTATTTTCGGTATTAGAGTGATGAAGTCAATTTCACAGTAAAGCAAAAGAAAATCCTCGTATAAAATTATAACCATACAGATATATATATATATATGTAGAATTACATCTTCACTGACTTTATGCTCTATCTCGTGTCCCAGACGAGGCGAGTAGTCATGCGGTTGGGACCTTGTGCGCGCTTTCCAAATTAACTCCCGAGGTCTGTTCTATTAATTAATCTCATTACTTTAATATCTTCATGGTTGCACTTGTGTGTATATATATATATCTATATCCCTTTTGGACCTTTTACTGTATATATATCATCACATGTGCGTGCAGCATTAAAAGACTCTACACCCAAACCTTCACATTGCGATTGATAGCGATCAAGAAATCAGACTCGGTTATATGAACAAAGAAAATTTTTACTCTGAATTTTATGATCAGTTTATGTTTATAAATCTCTTCACTTCATTCCCATTCAATTCCTATGAATTCTGTGCACATTCAACTTGAATTTTTCTCATTTTCGCCTCTCACTTTGGTCGTGCGGATGGTGAATAGACGTACATAGAAACATTACCGGAAGTCATTCTATGCCTTCAACGAACACGTTGACATTGTTGCGAGTGTTCATAAATATACACATGTATATGTGAATTTTCGTAGTTGTGAGTTACATGTATGCATGCACATATCTATGGTATATAACTGTTGGTACAACCTTCCGGTCTTGTGTTGCTTGCGTGCAGTGGATTCATGGGCAATGGGCGAAGCGACCACCAAGAAACCTTTTGAATGTGTCTGGGAATGAGGGCGAAGAGTAAAGTGAGAGAGGAAGAGTGAGGAAGAGGGTCTGAGGGCAGTTTCGGTGGGGCCTTGGTACGGCCACCCGCTCGGAGAAATGAGAATAGTGTCGGTCTACGAGCTGAGTGGAGTTGGTGAGCAAATTGCTCAAAGTAATTAATCGCTTTTGCCGGGTTGGCTTGCCACGGCCGCTGGGCTGAAGCTCATCCAAGGGGTGGCAACCAGGTATACATTCCTCATATGTATACATTGTAATACAAGTGTGTGTATTGTCCTGAAACTATACACAGTGAAGATGACAACAGCATACACCCTTGTAACTTTGAAAAAATGGCTGGTTAATAACAACTTCTTCTACTTTCGCATTATACGAACTTGGTACAAAGTCATTTTCCTATGGCCAATTAAAGCAGATAGATATACACGTATAGACGTATGGTAGGTTTAAAGTACCATATGAGATAGGATATTTGATGAGAATAGAGTGTGGAGATCGCGCGATAGCGCAACAATCGAGTTATGAATCCATCTTGTCAAAGTAATTGGAGAAATTTTCTCATGAACGGAAGTAAAATGCATGAGGGTACGGAATTGCTTTTGGTGGGTATGTACTGGTGATATAATTCTATACATCATCACTATAAAATCAGAACCATATTTTATATTCTGTGGAGGATTTGATTTGTCCATATATGGCTTTTTTTCGGTTCCAATTGATCATTATTAAACCCGTATGAGTGTGTTGACGTGTTTTCGATTGAGTGGAGTTCACTGCTTTGACATGATATTGGGATGAATATAGCAATGTATTCCAAGCTTTCCAACATGCATCAAGCCTTCATGGATGCGAATGCACCTTGAATGCAGCTGTAAACCTACTGATCAAAGGGTAATTCTTCTAGGAATAGTGATCAGAGTAATTTCACCATCAGAGTTCTCTCCAGTAATTGTTTTTCTATCATCGACTAGACTATTCGGCATTGAATAGGGTTCGAAACTGAACGGTTTTCATTCTGGCCTTACAAGGATGTGAATAAATTGAACGTCGGATTGAACTACTAATGTTGGTAGAATAGCCAAAAATATTCTGGGAATGGTTATGAATTTTAGATGAATAAGATAGGAAAACAAAGGATGAAATATTATGCTGAATGATGAAGAATCATATTGGAAAGCGTCACCCTCTATGCAGATGTGTCTCTATGGCGTTCATAATGTTCTTTGTGTTGTCTCATATATAGATTTGTGAGGAGCTTTTAGCGGATGAGTCCGGGTGGGTGGTTGTGGCACGATCGTAAGAAGCCCAGCTTTGGCGGATGGCCCTGGGACATAAGAACACTGCGAAGGGGATGATGGTGATGGTGTCGGTGGTGGGTTGTTAGAGTTATAGTGGTATATGGTATATATTGTTGAGGAGAGGTTGAGGAAGTGAGAGCAAGGATGGTTCTCATGGAACTAAGTTGTATTGATCCTAGGTTGCACATACAGGAGGTGGAAAACCAGGCATATAGCCAGGGTTTGGTACGTGTTCTTAATCGCCAAGTGACCGCCCAACCTCTCCTCCTTTCAGTTTCCCCACTCGCTTTTCGCGTTTCCTGGTAGTTTTCTCTTATACTCCACCCTTTGGTATACACACTCCAAGCGTAATTCCCAAAACTTGTATTCATATACATGCAAACACAAATTTGGTGTGAGTCTTTGAGTATTCCAATCCTTGGATGCTTCACTATCTCACTGTACAATACAAGGAGACATATCTCAATATGTGTGTTCAAGAAAATTTCAAGGAAATATTGTCCTCTTGGTCCGGTCGGTTCATTTTTTCTCTCATCAATGGAAGAATAATCTGAGATATGAAATTTTTTCTTCTATTTTGATTCTGTTCGATTAGTTATTGTTGAAATTTAATAGTATCAATAAAGTTAAGGGCGTTCCACATCAAAATTTTGATCTGTGATCATAAAATTACTCAATTAAAATTGATTTACTGTCGGTTGGTAGTTTGCTATGAGAATAGAATGGTACATGCACACCAGCATTGGATCCATTTGAGTTTTATTTGAAATTGCGCCCAATGATGATGACACGCAGATCTCTCTCACGAACTTTTCACCTCACGTGCTGTATTATCCAGTTTCTCAGTCCCTTTCTATATAAAATCTCACGGTATATTCACATGTGATACACTGTTCCAATACACTGGATGCTGCGACCGGTCTATACCGGATTTAAATAACGAAGTGGAATCTTTCCACTTTGCTTTTTCTATTCTTCATCTTCATCAGCATGAAATTATCATTTTTTCCCCTTTCGCTCAATATTCTCCTTGAGGAGAAAAACACCACGGGAAAATACTTTCACGAAATAGTACTGAATCAAAATTTTTTATGACGACAAAAAGTTCAATATGAAAAATTGATGGTGGAAGAAGAAACAGCTTCACGTGGGAATGTGGACGTATTCGAAGGACAATATAAATAACATTTCCATATTAATGAATTTATTCAAAACGAGAAGTGAGGAATGTTGACATGAAGCTCACCGCCAGGAAATTAATAACAAAAAGTCTCTTGTGGATCAATGCAAATCATTTCAAATTTCCAATTCTCCATTCCATACACATATAATAATGATGGAGTGTCTGTGTAATCCTGCTGTATAACCCAGGTCAATATTATCACACCAAACAATAACAGTTCGACATAATTTATACAATAAATTAATCGATTTGCTTCAGAACTTTATTCTATATCGTTTTATTCATTTTAATCTTTACGTTCTCCAAAGTTGATCGATTTCTACTACGCAATCAGACTTTAACAAAACACGAATTACAATGTCAAGCCAATTTTTTGTATCAAACCTTCGTCGACGGTGGGCGTCACACAACGACCATTGAATTTATTGTTGTTTCCTCGGACGTGAAAGCTCCCAAACTTTTTCGTTTGCAAGGATACTCTGCACATACATATAAATATCAGTACGACTAGACAGTGTAATCAACGTAGACATCGGTGTCGTTGTTCCTATATACGATAAGTCGCGATAACAACTGAACACTAACAAGAACAATTCGTTAATAGTTTTTATTTATGTACTTCGTTCGCATTGTTTCTCGATTTAATTCAAATTGTTTGTTCCAACGACAGGACATCTAATTCTTTGTGTGGAGGATTCACTTCTCAACTGTAAATTTTTCCCAATGCGGTGTATGATAGAAAGAAGAAAATATCGTTGACCTTCACTTGCTCTTTATCCTCATCCACTATTTATTCGTACTTCTAATTTCTCCATTCTTTCTTCCGACTCTTACACCGTTGAGCATCGAAAAATCACATGTTCCACCACGATAAAAAATCAAACGAAGAAAAATTTGTGATTTCATACAAATAATCATCAATTGTTCCTGTCCTTTCATCCACAATTCAATTGACATTTCCCCCACGAATAATTGTATAACACATCACATCATTGAAAATGAATCGAAATAGGTTCTCATGCAATAGCTAATCCCCCTCCAAAATATTTCTTCGACCATATCCCGACGTAATCCCAATCAGTTGTCTTCACTCATCCGCCATGAAAATGATGCATAATTTTATGTAGGAAATGATGTGATCGGTTGGAGCGGAGTCGCGAAGTGTATTAAGGGAGAGGAGTGATACTGCCAGATGAACATTATACGTACAACCATCAGACGAAACAGTCGTAACGACACATATATGTTAAGCACCTACATATAATCATAAATATATGTTGATATACAGAATATATACATGTGTATACAGACATTTAGGGGAAAGAGCGAGACAGGGAGATGGAGATTTTCACGAAATACCAGTTTCCAGCAGTCTCGGTTGAGTTATGCTCGTATTTCCCGTCAGCACATCCGATGATGTCTACGGTAATGTAACTGAAATGTATGAACGTTTCGTACTGGTTCACGTTTATTGTGTATATGTATATATACCTGAATAGTGACTATTCTTCTCTCTGTTCCACCCGCTCACTCGCTAATATGTATATTGTACTGTGTCATCTCCCAGAGAATGTTGAAACATGCGAGAGTGTGTGGCCCACACAATTTATCCTCCTGCATATCCGCGAAATTCTGAATATATTCGTCCAAGCTCTCACTCTATCTTTCACTTTATCATTATCACCTCGTTTCAGTCTCTCACTCGTGATTGCTCCTAGCTCCGATTTTCCATTTCCAAATTTTCGATGCAAATGATGAATCATTGCTTTCCATTTTGAACGCTCTACCATTACTACATCGTCGCTATATATATTTGTATAAACAAAAGGAATTTTAATGAGATGTTAAACTGATGTCTGTTATGGATTATTTTCATTCGTCTCTGTATTTTCGATATTTTATTTTTGTATAATGATGGGGGAAGAAATGTTTACAGCAAAATTAGCAGAAGTACCAGAAACCATTGAATGAGTAAACAAAGTGGAAAGAATTTTTATAAGGATTTTTTTTTTTCATACACATGAGTAAACTGTCCTCTTCATTATTATCCGTGTCATCGATTTTGCATTTCCCTGGTTTTTACTCACCGCATTCACTTTCACTTGAGATATATACATAGAATGTTGCTCTCATGTGGCGATGTTGTTTCACCTTTTACTCATTTTTCATCCTTTTTATTATAAACCAATTATTCTATTTTTCTTCTTTTTTTTTTTGGGTTCAACTCCCCACCAACATGATGCTGGTGTGTTAGTAGACAAGCATACATTCTCGCCGCATGCGCGTTTGATAAAAAAGCGCTTTTATACCCTATACACATTCACTGCTTTTCTCTTGTCTCTCCGTTCCGGCGTACGTTGGCCTCGTCGATAAAAAAAGCTCGGTCAAACGGTAGACGCGATTGTTCGACGAAGGGATACGTTGTCGAGCATCAAAAATATTACGTAAGTACGATTAATTTTGTGGAAGAAGAGATAACATGAGACAAATTGTCTGTTCAATTCCTTCGAATCAAATTACTACATCTGTGTGAGTGTGTGTGTGCGTGATGTACACAAATAATCTGCAAATGACTGTACATACAGATAGAAATATGGTAAAGTATAGTGGTGGTAGTGGTGAAGATGGGTAGAAACTAGAAAATGAGGTGGAGCGTGAGTTATATATAACATGTGGAAAAGAGAGGGTGAGAAAAGGCGAGACATAAGAATTTTCATGATCAAGTGTGTTTTCTCAGCTTTCTCTTCGTCTTTGTGCGGCGATTTGAATATTTGTTTCTCACTTTCTCTCCCACTCGTTCCTTTGTTCGCCCTCTCTCAAGAAATGTTGTATAGTGGTTTGCGCATCGTCGTCACTGAGGGAGTTAGTGCGCGCACGGGATGAGATATAAGCGAAAATAGTAGGAACTAAAATGGTGAGATATAATATAGACGCGACGGTGGACTAAGGCCACGCCTCTTGTCTAAGGTTACTCCCACTCCGTTTCTCTTGTGTATAACCTGGCATGTAAAGCTAAACCCACTCGCTCCCACCTTATCTCTATCACACACAGGGGGGACATAAGATTTTTCGCATCCCCCCATTTTGGAATCCTCTCTTATTCCCCTGCCTTGGATTTACTCTGGGTCCATGTGTATACTTCACATAGAGCTTGCCATGCCTTTAATGTTAGGACACCCTTATATGTGTTGTACATAGACGCACATGCACAGACATCTTTGTATGCATGCATTCTAGCACCTTCTATTGATCCACAACCGCGACTTTGCAGAACATATTTCTCTGTCTTACAAGACATTTTATTCTTCCGTAAAAAACTTGTGATTCATTGCTCGTTATTTTACTTCGAGGAGGGGCAATTTAAATTCTTTGCTCTCGTCTCATACACATCCGCAATTTTTCTCTCACTTTTCCTTTCTTTTTCTTCACGAAAAGGTAAAATAAAATTGAAACTTTCAGGACATAGCGATCACTCATAGCAAAAAATATTGAGTAATTTCAATTCAAGTTTTTCTCATCATTTACATCCCCTTGGTAGTTATTTTAGAATTCATAATTGTTCCTTATTTTCAGATCAATCCGATTTCTTGTAGGTGAAATAAAAAAATTATGCAGAGCTATGTCTCGTGAAAAAATTTTTAATCATTCCCGTTTCGGTTTATTTTTCACGATTATTTCTTCATCATTTCTCATATTCATTCGTTTCATGCTCGTCGATGTTGATAGTGCATAGTTATGAGTTTGATGGTAGGACAAGTCTAGTTTTCGGAGGATTTAGAAACGCAAAGGGAATAGGAGTGAAAGAGAGAGTGAGAAATAGAGAGAAAGAGAATGAGTGTATGAGAGAGAGAGCGCGTGGGAGAAGGAGTGAGTTGGGTGCTTTAGCTTGGGGCCGTTAAACACGGCGGGTCTTATCGGTAAAACTGTTCTATGCGGGGGATAGCAGCCGTTCAGCCATTGGTCGCTCGAGTATCTCTGTGCCTTATACCTACTTCTCTTCCTAGATATATACAAATTGTATATACATATATATATCCTTTATATTTGTATCTATGAGAGTGTGCGTTCAAACGTGTATCTCCAGAGAGCTCAGGAATGTACTGAGTGCAACTGCGTCACGGATGAGTGTCTTCTATATATGTACATATATATACGTATTAAACTGTAGTGCAACTCGTATTTGCACTAGCGATGTTGAACTAAACTTTCTCGAATACCATCTGAAAAGCTGGGACATTGAGAAAAGGCATTTGAAGGAAAACGATCCAATTTACTAACTTTTTTTTAAACTTCCGCTTTTTTAAATTCTATTAGAAGTTCCATTTATTTCGTTTTTCATTTAATCAAGTGAACTCAAAATTACTTAATACAATTGAATGAGCAAACATGTCTTTATATTGATTCCAAAGTAATTTCAATTAGAGATAAAAGAGCAGAGTGAAATAACTATTTTAGTTCAATTGTATGGGAACTTTTTTTAGCTTTTATCGTTATTGTCTTAGATTGTCGTTGAGTTCTGTTTTTTTTTTTTTTTTTCACCAATTGATAGAGTACATAAAAAATTTATAAATTTTATAATTGTGATTTGAATTTTCTCGATGTCATTTATAACGTAGGAGCTCATGAACGAAAATAGTCAATAAAGTAAACGTTATTATGCTATTGTACCGACCGAATATAATAACCAACCTACAATGCAAGTTCAATATCGACTTGGCATAAATATCGAAATATTATCATTGCATATATCGACACGTAAGCATCTACGTTCAGGTGTATAGTTAATAAGTACACTTTGATAGTGCATATCACTATCAGCATGAGAGGCAATTCCGTTTACTTTACACTCACGTATATATTTCCACCACGGTAGATAAATACATAATTCATCTATGTAAACTGCATGCATGAACCTGTTTCAATTCTATACACGTATGGACAAATTTGATGTATACTTTGATGTAAATGTAGAGAAAGATGAAATGGTCGAGACATAGATGCAGATTATACTTACGTAAATAGACCAATAGTATAAATATGTTTACGCACATGTAACCATAAAATATGATAATAACAATATTTATGTACATAGTGATGTTGCATCTCTGTCATGGCATTAGTAAGACCGTTTGGAACTTAGTCTAAAGCTTTCTCCACAGGTCCCTTGGCAACCAAGCCTATCAAACTATCTTACGATCCCAAACCTTTTATACCCTATATCTATAAGTGTATAGATATAGAGCTCTTCAAACCCTCTTCCGCTGTTCACAAGAGGGTGGCTCACTCGCCTCCAATATCCAATGTAGAAATCCCACCCAATACATCTCACGACGTCCACTATGACGACGTGGACGACGACCCAGGGAATCTCACTTCGAGCCCTTGATGACCAACCCCTTGGGAGAAACTTTGAAATTGAAAAATTATCCCTGTATAGAGGTAGACAATTTATGCACTTCAATTCAGGGATGCTGTCACATATTTCATATGTACGGAAATATCTGTCAATGTTTGGTGAATATTTTCGTTATTGTTTTCCCATTTTCAATTGGAATTTGATTGTATTTCTAGAAGAATGTGAATTCTAATGTTCTCCAGATATCACTTTTTTATTTTTTTATCTTTCACTATAAAAACATTCACTCCAAAAAATATTACGTTCAAATTATATTTCATATTGTCCAAGAAACGCAACAATATCGTCCAATCTCAATAATTGAATATCACACAGATGGCCAATATTCGACAATTTATCAATATCCAAGACCCGATGAACTCATTCATAATGCAAATAATTAAAAATTTTTCTCGACAGCCATTTATTCTATCCCAACCTCTAAATTCGATCGCTCTTGAAATTCGGCCGCCATCTTAGTTGTGCAGAATTAAGGAGAGTATACATAAACGCAAAGCAGAGGGTGGAGCTCCCTACATACACTTCGGTCCCTTCAATTCTCTCCAGATCGAACAAAAGGGTTATAGGTATAACTATACACATGCTGTGTATACATATCGTATGTAGTATACATATATATATATCAGTCATGTCTATGTACATAGACTCTTGTGGAACTTGATGCTTTAACCATAAAGCAATGAGAGCAGAGAGTTTTCAAACTTTGTCAAGCGACCAACAATTTCTGTGGCAATGTATCGGTAGAGAAACTCACAAGGCTCCCGGCGTCATCGGCTCACGTCACTCTATCTGCACAGTTTGAAATGCATCGTCTATGTACATGTCTATACATATAGATAGATGTGTGGGTGTATAAAGTTGGCGAACTTTATGGTAAACCGTGCGGTGAGAAAGTCGGTAAATGGAGTGGCAGCATGGACATCAACAACGAGAAATGTTATACAGGGAACAGAGAAAGAGAAAGATGCAGTGGAAAAGAGATTGAGGATAGCGTAGGGTGGATGGGTGGTGAGGTAACGCGACAAATACAGTTGGGAGTGAGGGTTGAAGGCAGGAAGGAATGGTTTGAGTGAAAAGGAGAGGATGGAGAGACATTTAATCCAATTTCAAGTTCGTTCTTTCAACGATCGACGTAATCACTGGCTCCTCGTAGTTCCCGCTAAACTCACGTCGGTTCAGACATGGGATTTTGTGTATACAAATTAAGCGGGTGCACATATGTCGTTGTGTTTTCTCGTTTGGATTCATACTCACTCGAGGATTATTTACTGTTTTGTTGTAATTCAGACAATCAGGGGAATCAATTTGATTTGTCGATTGGAAACCTTGGAATGAATTGATGAGAAAACTTTCAATTGTCTTTGATTATTTGTGAACACAACAGTGGGAGGGAGAGCGAGTTTTTTTTGGATGTTTAGAAGTTTTGATGTTTCTCTTTGAGTGTGATTGATGATGTTGATGGATAATTGGATTATTCTATAGAAAATTTATTTGAGAGGTGACGTTGTTCATTATAGATATGAGAGAATTCATTTACAATGGCTATTCCATCCCGGATGCGATTAATTACAGGTCGCCTTTAGGGTGGGTGAATGGTGATGGCTTTGAAGCTTGGATCCCAAGCAAACGCTGAAGCATTAGATGGAAGGCAGAGAGTGGTTACAAGTATAAGATATCTTCTATATATAGATAATATCGTATATTATTGCAGACACCCAAAGCTTCAAGTTCCTATGTATATTCTCTTTGTTATATATAAGATCGATATAATTCTGACCTCAAAGTTATATGAATAGGCTGATATTATGGACTATATAGGTATTATAAGGTTGAAAGATATATATTAGATCTTAACATGACATAGGTTATATAATTTAAAACTATTCAACCACGGATATTGTTTTACTCGGTATCGTGTTGTGCGACGCTGATGTGAGCCATATTAAATTTGCAATCAACGTCACCGCATATAATTTTGTATGAGCGTTATAATGAGCAATTATTGAGTTGACCGTTTGTTGAGATAATGCTGGGTTTATGAGGGGAATAAAAGATGGAATTTAGTAGACGGTGATAAAATATTTGCACAACGAAACGGTGAAATTTAGGTGAAATTTTTTTTGGACTTTTATGGTGTAAAATATCTGGTTGTTATTCTCTATTTCTTCATTTTATTTCTTGGGTGGATTTGATTTATAGAAGTTCATCTTCGCGGCTTTGTTACATGTGTGCGATCAATATCGAATGATGTTGGTGGATTTATCCGTTCAAGAGATTGAAAAATCTTGAAATGGTTAAAAAGTCTGATGGAAATTGTCTAGACTCACCTTCAATTATTGTGAGGTCGTGAAATATTGTCTGTGTCTCTGGATGAAGATGTGGAGTCGTAGAATTGATGCTGCTGTGAGCGCAGCATCTTTGAGACTGTCGAAATTATTTTTCATCCCAGTGTGAAGAAAGAACGAAAAAATCTTGAACCAGTTTGAAGTCTCACGGGGTATTTTAGCATTTGGAAATAAATTCTCCCTCTTCACCGCATCATCTGGACCAGCCGCGAGATGACCGGTGTGGATGGATGGGACCGTGAGAATATCCGGGTGACGTTGTGTTATGTCTCCGAGTCACTAAAATATTTTCATTATTGAAAGTTTGAAGGAGTTTTATATTTTCCAACACTAATTGAATAATTAAAAAAAGAAAAGCAATAGGTCATAACCCCTAAATGAATTGAACTATGATTTTCCACACATGAAGTAAAAAATTCTTATTACTATGGAAATAATTTCAGAACTTGATTTAGATGGAAAATTATTCCCATAAAAGATACGGAATCAAATCAAATACGAATGAATGTTTAATTTTTCTCAATACCTCCAAGTTCTTGAACTGAAAATTCGGATATCCGAGTTCGAGACAGGTTTTTTCATCCCCCAAACAGAATCGGCGAGTATTTATAATCTCTCGGAGAGTCGATTTCATGAGATGACCGGTGGTCAATTTCACCGTGAGAAAATGCTGGTGTGGTCCAGAGATAGATCTCTTTTCGTCTGTGTAACAGGTTTCTTGCCATCACAAGTATAGTCCTATCTCTGTTGTTCTTCCACTTTCATTTGGATGGATAAGTTCGTTTCTTTACCATTGGATTCTGTACTACATGACAAAAGTTGAACATAACTTAGAAACGTTAGCATGAATAATATTCAACTCCTTTGCATTCATTATTCTACTAATCTAAATCGCACCTCTGCCAGTCTATTTCAGTTCATAAACGTTGATGTTGATATGTATGAACATGTATGTGATGCTGCATCCTTGTTCTCTGCCTTGACCGTTATTCAAATACCACCCTATCTTGCATGGTGGAATAATACGAAATTTAAGCTTCTTGCGAAATCAAGCATTGTCGCGAGGGCGCTCATCC
This sequence comes from Meteorus sp. PSUC_FEM 10030008, assembly GCA_018881525.1. Classification (NCBI taxonomy): domain Eukaryota; kingdom Metazoa; phylum Arthropoda; class Insecta; order Hymenoptera; family Braconidae; genus Meteorus; species Meteorus sp. PSUC_FEM 10030008. Next base: position 79,508 of record JABMBR010013055.1, on the reverse strand, counting down.
GAAAGGGTTGAATGGTGCGGCAAGGGATGAACTCTTGGATTGTAAGGCGCGAGCACTTCTCTGCTATCATCAACACACGCCGCCATATTTGTCCGTGTGTGTAGGTTGGCGTATAGCAACGCAGCAGCAGCTTCGTTGGATTTTCTAGGGTGGGATTTCTAGGCGAATGTGGGTGGATATTCTAGGGTTTGGTGAGCTGAGAAACTGCGGCCGAAAGTACGACTGAGGGAGTGAAGGAAAAGGGGTATATGGAGTTACAAGGGGCTCGGGTGCAAGGGAAAATGACTCTTGTGCGATAAATGTATATGTATATGTATATATAAGAGGAAGATGGGCTTGTGAAAGGAGATGAAGGGGGAGGCATGGCGAGAGGATAGTTTGGAGATAGGTCTCTCGTTGTTTCACTGAAGCCCAGGGAACTTCAAGACGTCGATACCGACGACGCCGACGCGGATGACTCAAGCAACCCCTTACTGCTTATATCAGCTATATATATACACTACTACATACTACATTTATATTTTCGTTGTGAACACATTAGTTAAATTCGTATTTTTCATTTTTTTTCTTATGATATTTTTTATAGAAGAATTTATTTTTTATAAGTCTGACGATTGAAGTAATTAAAAGTTTTTCGTTATATTTGATGTTAAATAAATAATTAAAAAATTCCGTTGTTGGATATTTGAGTTTTGTTCTCTTTCAGAATTGTTGTACGACTTTAGATCGATGATTTTTTATTAAAAATGGAATTTTACACTCATTCAATCATCACTTTTTCAATATGGATTTTCATCTGTGACTCTTGACTTTACATTACTGTAGATAAATCCAAGAAATTAACTTTGACTCGATATAATACAAAACTGTGGTCAGTATAATGATGACTTATTTATTAATCAGGTGCCACAATACCTTTGAATTCGTCTGCAATAATTTTTCCTCTATATACATGTTCGCAGAATAATTTCAACATCATCATCATCTTTCCTAATTCCTACTTAACTTCAAACATTCCTCTTATTCAATGTTCATAAATTTATATTTTTTGACAAACGTTCCAACCAGAAATTTTCCACATAATTCTCAACTCAGTCACAATCACACAAGTCACTTCAGGAATATTCGAATTTTCTTAATTAATCAACTCTCTACACCAATCAACAATTTTCTTCATCATTCAAATTGGGAATTTCATATCAATCCACTCAAATAAAATAAAATCGTGATACAACAATTTTCCTACACACAAACTCTCAAATTGAGGAATTGTACCCTCATATTCTTGTTCTCTAGAGATGATTTTATATCCCCATCTAAAGAACAGGTTTTTTTGCTTTACACATAGCTATTATTCTTGATTTCTTGTTACTGCTTCTTTCATTCACACACCTTCAGGTTTTCAGTAATTGTTAAGAGTCATATACACAAATACATAGATACATACATACACATTAAATACATAGTGAATATATGTATGGCCATAACCGAAGACACAATTCGAAGGTGTTCTGTGTTATTCGAGGTCTACAATTTAATGTCGGCGGGGGAATATCAGTGACTGTATATTCACATATGTATGTGTATAACGGTATATATTTATGTATATAATATAGAAGACATAAAGGGATATACAGATGGTGAACGTTGTTGGTGTTGGCCCGTGAGTACGCGACTGCGGCATGGGGATGAGCGCGGCGTAGCCAGCGGGGGTGGTCAGTGGTGTTTGGAGGTTAGACCACAGTTACAATATCGCTTGATTAGAAATGTACATAGCGGATATGCACGGGCCGCACATCTAGATGGTGGGTGGTTGGGTTGGGTCGATGCCTAGGCAACTCCATAGTTTAATACACGCTCCGTGAAACTCGCAATAAGGAAGGATATATAACAGTAGTGGGGGTGGAGAATTTTGCAACAGAGTCCCAATATACCAGTCAGTGCTTCTGTATATCACCACTCATGCATTTATACATTTCTACACAAATTGCAACATCATGATTATCATTTTTTCTATCATTCCAGAATTTAATCAAAATTTTCATCAGCAGAATTTGATGGGACATGTTCATTGTTACTTTCTCTCTTTGTAAAATGATTCGACGTTCATAATTAATCCCCACAAGATAATTTTTAGAGATTTTGATTAATCAATGTGCAAAGAAGCGAAAGAAATTCTCTGATTATTCTTGGTACACTGTATAATAGACAGTCCCAATTGGCATCTGAGAGCTTATACCCCCCAGTGGTGTTGGCGGTTGTGACCAACGATTGCTATAGACATGAGTGTGTGTACATGCGATATCAAGATGGCTCTATATTAGCGCTATACTTTGGTATCTAGAGTGAGGTTTCCGGCTACGCCTAGCTAGACACACTGGGGCGTCGGTATGAGCTTACTCTACGAGAGGAATATTTAGCCATTCTGTCCAACTCTCTATTCTATCCCACGAGAACCCTCTTGCTCGTGTCCTCTTTATCCTCTCTCTTCTCTCCTTTACTCTATCAGTATATAGATATGTCTCTTTGCTTTTACCTATCTCACTCCATGTGTACTGTACAATGTATAGTCGATGCTCCTTCTCATCTCTCTTCAATCGTACCTCTCCAACGTCAGGTCCTCAAAGTTTTGAGAGCTTGTCCGTACACTCGGGAGAACTCTGCGGAGAAGCAAGAGATAGATGGGAAGAGAGAGAGGAGCAATGGAAGAGAGGATAGTGAGGAAGTGAGAGGAAATGAAAGGGGATGGTTTGAGAATTGGTCCAAAAGCCACTGTGATTATATATTGTTCGTGAAGAAGATGGCGTCCGGTTCCGCTCGATTCTCGACTGGATGATAATAATAATAATCTTTCAGTGAGAAATACATATCGATAAAGGTCATAATGGTTGTAAATAAAATGGGGGTGATAATATGAGGGGGTAGGTGGATATAAAAGTAAACTGAGGATTATTATGTTTTTCAGATCGATTATTGAAATAGTTCACAATAAATTATTCACAATATTGATTATGAAATAGATGGCGATATTCTTAGGTGGGGATCAAAAATTAATGGAAATGATTCTGGGTGGAAAAGTGAGTAGAAACGAGTGAAAGTTATATGTGAGGGTATTATCTATTAAATAGGAGAGTGTGATTTTCATGACAAACTTCTCTCACCAAGTTGTTTGTCCTCGCAAAGTGGAGAGCGTTTGAAATGTCAGAGTTACGTTGTGAGCAGTTAATTAGCTGAATAATGCAGCTTTAATCTGGTCAAAATTGCATGTGCCCACGTAACCGCACGTGCAAATGTATAGATATGTAGATATGTACATAGAGTTTGCTTCGAAGAACTTTTAGACGAATGGGGAGAGAAGATGAAGTGGGTAGAAGAGGCGGGAGTTGAGATGAGATTCTTATGGGTTGTGGACCATTTGTGGCAGTCAAGTCTTCATTCATGTTGCACAGCTCAGCTGAGAAATATATTTCTGAAATTTGGATTATTCATCCGGATAGCATGCAGAAGGGAGGGAATCTAAATTAGTTTGGACTTCTAGAATTGGACCTGGAATGAATTTCTCATTTGATTTTCATATAATTCCATCAGAAAATTTCGTTTCTTCGAATGAGTAATCGAAAAAAGCCCGCGGTAACTTTTACTTCATCCTTCCTTCATTTTGTTTGGTAATCTGCTGATGGATATCTTTTTCTCCTAATTTTCCCACAGCAAATAAATAATTTTGGAGATGCATTTTCTGATGCATTAATTATTGTGTGCACTTTCATGACAATCGACAAATTATCTAGTAGAAAGATGACAATTCGCTCTACAAACTTTCAAGGATTATCAGTAATTAATGGACAAACTGTTTACGCCGAAATTTTATGAATTTTGGATGACGAATTATCGAATATAGTTGGCGAAATGTTTTATCATGATTTTGTAATCGATTGAGAGTTTTTGAGAACTCATAAAGTTAAGCTCTGTGCAGCTACATTGGGATGAGAGTTTCGTTTCTATTCATCATTTATATACGTTTGAACTGAGCCAAATTTACATTTCGTGGGAGCCACGTGATATAGAAAGATAAATGCTCACAAGGCGGTCGTGGTCGATTCATTTACTATTTGACATTGTTAAAGTTCTTCAGATTAATCTATTGGAGTAGATATATTCAATGTATATACCATTGAGACATCACAAGACAATATAACTAAATGAACCAGAAACTATTACTGTCTGAAATCAATCTCCCGTCGTGTATTTGTCCACTAGGAATGTTGGGCAAAACCTCTTTCACTCCATCTCGACACGTCACTTCATCTCGCTCACCCTTTGTCTCCCCTTGCTCGCTTAATCGGATGTAATTATATTAATTGCATGGCACACCTCCCGCGAGTCGTTATACAGCTCGAACCATTGGTGCTCGTCGCGCAGTTAATTCAGACGCGGGAAATGACGGCATACCGTGACCGAGATACCACTGTATATTCGACGCGGTGGTGTAACTGTCAGAAGTAATCCGAGTGCACAATTAAACCCTTGGTATAACTAGTCAACATCTGCACGAGATGTTCGATGGTCCTTCTCCATCACTACGACTCACGATAGCAATTTGGGAAGAGAAAGAAATTTATGTGCGATATACTTTTTACAAAATTCGCGATGCGACAAATTTCCCGAGTTTTTCTATGTCCAAGAAATGAAATGGTTAAAATTTCCGTCAATTCCCATAATGAGAAATACGACACTGAGCTTTTTGCAGTGGTTTTTACTGTTTTAATCACGAAGCTTATTTTATCATTGAGAAATCCAAGAAATGTGAACACTCAAAAAATATCGCAAGCTCAAACAAACTGTAACTTTAATTTGATAAAGACTAAAATAAATAAAATTTCAGAGAATTCATTTTTATTTTTGAAATAAAATATTTCCGAATACAGAAAATTGTGAGGACAAAATTTCAAAGGGATTGGTAAAGTTTTCGGAGCATGCCACCACCGGGTAACGCCCGTCATTTCCTTATAATTACTCTATTTCCTCTATTCACAATCCTCACATTCGCCAGGCACCATCGACTGACCCCTTACTTTCCCTCACTACCCCACTCACTTGTATACACCGGGCATATCCAGTGTATATTGTTGAGGTGGAGGGTTATGGTCAATATGAGAGGATGCGAGAGGAATAATGGTATATACACGATGCGATAGTGGAATCGATGGTAGAAAACCCAACATTCGAAGCCAAACGTGTGGCGGCGTGTGCAATTTCATGGCAGCCAATAGAACGCCCGGCGCCTTATACCCGAAAGATATCGAGGAAATAAATGGGATGGCCGATGGCAGAATCGTGCTACCTCTCTCTTTAATATCATTTCCCTCACCTTTCTCTACTGCGCTTCTTGATAATTACCTATTAACTCCACTGTTTCACATACTCACTAATAATTCAACCAGAAATAAAATCTGTTTCTCTCTCTCCTACATTCAGGTATTTTGGGATATCGGATATGGATCACAAATAAATTGCTTGAATAAGTGATAGCTGTTGAATTTTAATTTCCCCATGTGAGTTATCTTCGGAATAAAATAACTACAAATACTCATTTTGAATTCCCGACTGAATTTCAATCTCATTTCAATTCGATTGGTTTTCTAATAGAAATATTTTCTGGGAAAATAGGTAAAGTGAGTTGCAAGTATTGAAAACAAAAGGGGAAGAAAACCGATATTTTATCTGCCATCTCTAGAGCTCAAAGGTGGTCGAAAAGAGACTTGGTTCTTCATAGCGGTGGTAATAGTTGGTTGGAGTTGAGATGCTTTCCGGTTTTTCATGGTTTCTCCAGGGCGCAACGTCCGAAGTGCCTGGGGATTGATTGATTAGAGGGAAGTAAGTAAGAGTGGATGGTAATCAGAATGACGTTGTGAGAGCGAGGGAGTTTTGTTAAGGGCAGTAGAACGAGACAGTGAATTGTTCACGTTGTATTATATAGATGCGGGTTAGTTCGGCAGGTCCTGGGTTATTTGGTGGGATATAACAGCCAACGATGCGCGATGCCAGTGTGCCGTGAGGGTGGTTAAGTTGGGTGGGCACACCAAGGGTTTCGCTCAGAGGCGGTAGTTCGAGGTGCTACAGTTTATAATAGTTGCTGTAGAGCTAACCATTCTCTCCTTGCTGCTCACTTGCGTTTCCTCTCCCTCTCCACCATTCTCTCTCATACTCACCACGAACGTTACAGGCTAACACTCGCCACAACTTCCACAGGAGTTGCTTAAACCTAAGCTAGCAGTCACCACCGACTCTGGTACAACGATCACATTTCATTCAAGGACAATGAAAAATGTCAGAGGAATTGGTGTCGATTTTTGTCATTTCAAAAAATATTTTTGTTCATCGTAAACATTTTTCTGGCGTAAAAAACAGTCTCGTGTTTTAGTCTTTCAATAGAGATTTTGTGTTTAGAAAATAATCTCTGCAATTCAATCGATTTTACATAACCAAATGATATTTCAGTTCAACATGGACTGAATACAGAATTACAGCGCGCTGGGCAATATAACTTTAGTGTAAATGAAAAACGTTAAACTATTAGCTTGTAGTGGTTGGTGGGTCAACGAGAAAGATGAAATAACCTTCAAGGAATGCTTTACGAATATTTCTTGCATGTCATATACACATGCGATGCATTGCAGACTTGCATGTCTGAGGAAATAGTTTATCATGTTTTGTAAAATATTCTCAGAGTTGATATATGAAAGAATATTAAATAAAAACGAACAATTTCTGATGTCATTTTGGGTGTGTTCATCAAAGAATGTGAAATTGAATTGTATATCACATAGAATGAATCGCAATGCATAAACAAAATATCTTCCTATTACGATGTCTCTCCCTCATACTATTTCTCATTCTCCATTGGTTCTCACATCTGTGCACCAGGTAGTGCCATCGTAATTCCAGCTCTTATCTATGGAAATTTGCAAACTGCATGAAACAACAATATATATATCAAAACAACGCAATTCTCTGGAGACTATTGCACAAATGTAATATTCTCCATCAACAATTTCTACATAACACAAATATTCGAAATTATGGTTGCAATATTCATGCAAATATTTCTGAACCGACTTTGGAAAGGAAGGTACACAATGTAAATTAATGAACAGAATATTTTTTTTTCTAATATGAAACACACTCGGATTAGATAAAAAAATAATAAAAAACTCTGCACGTACAGTCATTACACTTGGCTGTTACTTCCGTATATTAAATTATCTATGTATTCGGGTGAGGATATACATGTGAACATGCATATAAACGTATCTTCCATTGTTCGCGTCGTTTCTACGTTAATACGTGATACTAGGGACACTGAGGATGATGAGATCTGCAGGCTTGCATCCTGATGAGACTATTAGGATGGCTTGATAAGACCATGATATTCTCTGCTCGACGCCACTGAGATCTCGTCGAGTCCACCTGGACTCGTTGTTTGTTCTATACAATGACGCAATAACTGAAACTGGTCGATAAAAAATTATGAACACCATTCCGTTCATAATCATTTACAATTAATTTCCATTTTTCGTTGGACCAAATGTTCGTTTTTTCTTTTCCACAAATATGATGCTCATAAAAGTGTTTCATTTGCAATTTCTCATAAGTCAAATACGGTTATTGGATAGTTTGTGAGAACTTGTGGAAATTAACTTTACGTGTTACAGATGTCATGGTGGGCCGCGACGAGAGAAGCTAACACCTTGTTAGCCTGACAAATTCGGCTCATCTCAGTTGTGTACGTCTACACCTCACCACTGTCGTGGTCTGCGTCACCTTTCCCTTTCTCTACTTGGTGTTGCCTATTCCCCATTTCGCCCTTGCTAAATACATCTACATAGACATATATGTTTGGATATAGAGGAGAGTCGTTAATGTCATGGTATCAGTGAAACTCGCCCTCCGGTATCTCCGTAGACGCCGCGGCTATAATGCCGTTTTAACTCAATCTACCTTTCATCTATGCCTGGTAATAATGCTCGTACGAGTGCACCCATGTGTCGCCGTCCATATCGTGCTATCGAATATACAAATGTGCATGTGTCTATAGATGTGTCGATGCTATGAACCTGTATGTGTGCGTCCAGTGCCAACTTGGTTGTGGTTTCATATACATGGTAAAAACAATTTCGATTGTTAAACTCAAATTGGTTTGGATATTTTAATTGCGTTTGAATAGTTTCGTGTTGATATTAAAACTAATATTATCAAGTGTGGTTGTTTGGATTCCTTCGAAATTTTCTATTTATTTCAAATAAAACAAACCGATTTTTAACCGTGGAATCTCAGAGAATTCCAATTTTTTCTTGCTTCTCTTTTTAACGAGTAATAATTTTTCATTTGGAATTTCACGAGTCATCCAATTCCATTGATGAGCCAAGTATTCGAAAGTGGGAGATGATTTTTTGTCTGCATACGGAATGGATCGAAATATTTGTTGTGGAAATGCAGTTTCACTCGATTAATATTGAGATGGATATTTGATTGGAATTATTCGCAGCGTCGAATTTTCTCGATATTGCCAGTGTCACAAATTTTGAGTCAATACTAATCATGATCAGAATAAATGTTAAACAATTTCTTCTAAATAAAGTGAACCTCAATGGAAATTCAATTGAGCTGTTGTAATGTCTCTCACGATTGCATCAAACGTGAAAAAATTCATTGGGACTTGAAAAATACATGGAGTACTGGTAGGAAAATTAAAATGGAAAGGAATTTTCGGAATGTACCATTAGCCTCAAATGAAAACGAGGATTGCCCAGTTGAACGAGCTCATGTACCTCTTTCTATGCATCCCATGTACATATCTATATAGATCCATCCCTTGCACATACACTCCAAGTCATTCCGACACGACAATTGGAAAGTGATATCGAGAATTCCCCGAGTCTTCGTTGTATTGGACAATTTCGAGCGTGAGCACTAGCTTTGTTTCGCGCGTGGCTTCTCTCTTTGTCTTTCACATCGCACTATCTCTTTTGGTGTTCGAAATCGCTTGGAAGCGAAGAAGAACCCAATGGGTGGATTATTCGCAGGGGTGGAATGATGTCGAGAGGGTAATAGAATTGGACAGTACGGCGGAGGAGTGCCAAAAACAAGGCGTGGAACTTGTCGGCAGCATTTAATTGCATTAGCTCTATTTCATCGAGCGACTTTGGTACTTGAGTCTTTGTCCATTTCTTTTTTTTTGCAAATCATCTCACTACGATATAGACATGAGGAAGAATGAATTTTACTGGGGAATATTCACGGCGATGAGTGGCATGATGGTAATTTAGTAACTATAGCTAAATCCTCTTCCGCACATGAACACTAATTCCTTTGATGTGAGAGTATGACAGTAATTGATTCACCACATAACGTTTTTCAATGAGCAGCGCGTTTGCATTAATTCATGTGCAAGATCTTTTATTTGCCGATAAAATTTTTTTCATTTAATATTCAGATTTAAAAATAAGTGAGGATGGATGATGTATAAAGAGAATTATCTGTCCAGTCAATGAACATGTAAGGACCTTGATGAATGAAGTTTTTGATTGGGTTTGTTTTTCAATTGTTGTTATCTTCCTTTGGTGGCTTGGATTATTTCCACTGATGCAAATATTTTTATAAGTACGTTAAAATTCCCCATTTATTTTTCATATGTCCAAATATTTTTAATCTATTTATTACTACTCTGGATAATATGTATTGGTCTATTTATTTATTCGTAAATTTTAGTTCTAGCACATGTTCTGTCCATGATGGAATATGAGAAGTAAAAATTGTCTTATTTCTCCACTAACTGGATATTGGTTAAAAGGACAATAATGAACATCCTGCTCTCTCCGAAGTCTTCACTTTCACCCCTCTGATGGCATGAGAAAGGTCAAACCTACAAAATCTTTATGGCTGCTGCATGAGGGATGCACGGAGGGAGGAATATTTCTTTCATTACCAATTCATGAAAATCCTGTTCATATTCTCACAGTGCTCTGAGCAATATGTTACGAAACATCAAAATATAGTTCAAAAAATAATAATTTTATTTGTCATTGCAGATTTAATTGATTATGAATTCATTGAATTTAGCAGCCGAATGGACGAATGGAATCGCAAGACTGATGAAAATTATTCTTCATACCGATATGAATGGACTTTATTGTAACATCAAAATGAGTAATGAATAAATGATTAGTTGAAATTTCCTGTTGTGGATTTTATTTATATAAAATTAAATAATATATATGTCTGTACGTGTAAGAGCTTATCTACTTAGATAGACATCACGTTCAAACGGTCTTGAGCAACGTCATTTGTATATAGAAGCGAAATGTAAAATGACTTTGCGATTCTTCCGCTGAAGTTGGATGATAGGAATACAAGCGTAAGGCTTGTGATGCTTGACGCGTTGTACGCGACCGATCGTAAATTGTAAAATCTATCAAGAGCAACGTGGTCGACATAACTCAGAGTAGAACTCTCGGGTGCTCTCACTCACTTGCTCTCTCTTGCTTCTATTCCCGGGTACGGCGTATATGAAGCATGGCGACCAGACTCTGCATAAATACCCCCGGTTGCAGAGAACAGTACTGTACGCGCGACCGTGCACTGAGCAAGCCCAGACCGTTGTGGCGTGGCTACATCATCTATCTCGAATAATTTATTATCCCCGCAGCAGCAACAACGGCTTTTGCCACGGCTTCTCTCACTACTATTACCATTACCCTGTATATTTAATACAAGAACCTGTGTAATAGATAGTCATGATGAATTTTATTTGATTCGAGAAATTATTAGGAACACTTGACCTTGCTCTTAATAATGTTTCCATGTAATGTTGAAAGTATTATTGGATATTTTCTTATGAATTGCTTCATGGATTTGGATGAATTCAAATGATATATTAAAAATATTAATCCGATTGAAAATTATAAAATTAACCGTTTTGTATAGATGATATTCCTTAATATTATTGTATGATGATGGAGCTTTTAGGACTTAATACTATCACAATTTGGCATGCTTAATAATGTTATTTTATTGTATATGAGTAAAGTCTCTCCGGTTGGACATACCTCTGTTCACGTTTTATCGGTTAGCTTTTCCAAATGTAGAAAGAGTTGAAATCACTTGGATATGTGCACACGGCAACGAGTCGCGACTGAAAGTTCCAGTTAAATGACTTTCTCATTAAAACTTTGGCAATTTCATGTTGGAATCTGTGCGCGTTGTACGAATGTCTCGCAGGCTTTTTGGACACTATTGTGAATCTCATGATGCGACGAGTAATCCACATTGTATCAACGTTTGAATTTACATGTGAGGCAGAAAGTGTATGAAAAATTAATTTTTGTTCCATATTTTTGTTGACTTTATACAAGAAAATTGACGCGGTATCGAAACTTCATTCGTTCATTCACATCGAAAAATAATTTGCTGATATAATTAGGACTGTCCATGAGTCGATGCAATAGATATTTCAAGAAAAAAGATTCACATTTTTAGGAAAACTGCATGTCCGATTGAGAATCGCAGGTACCATTTTAGAATTAAAATTATCGGATTTTTTCCCTCACGGAATACTTTTCGTAGAAAGGAGCTCGTAGCGCCATCGTTCGGGTGGTGGTTCAACCTTCTTAAGGGGATGAATTTTTTTGTTTTTTTCAGTAGACAAATAAGGGCAGAAGATGGCGCCACTATTCGATTTGACTCCATAAATTTTCTCCACGGAACTATCACACATATTCAAATCGACTCGCAGTTTCTTTTTATTTCGAATTACATTAAAAAACCTTTCTTCATTGCTATCTTATCTTTTGATCAAGTCGCCGGAAAGTCTCAAATGGAGGAATTTACCGCATGCCAATTTCAGATTCCAGTGTTTTTGATTTTTACTTCATAGGAATTTTTTTTCCATAAAATTTCTCTACTTTAGACAATCGTTCCAATCTATGGGAACAAAAGAGCATCTCCTCATTGTTTTCAAGCTCTGTTTGGGAATATTATCACGACTACGTTTGGAATTCTCCAATAAATGTGTAGGTTTGAGTGTACGGAGAGGTGAGATCTAGGCGGGATTTGGGAAAGAGGTGTAGAAGAGAGTACAAATAGGTAAAGAATATATATAGTCGTCGTGCGAGCTTGTCGTTGGCGGGCATATTTTCAAAAAATCGGGTAGCTGCGCGCGCTTCACCTTCATTGATCGCAAAAGCGAGGGAGAAACTCTCCAGAGTCCGGCAACGACGAGTTGCTGCTCACCCTACTCTCATATGATGCTGCTGCTTTTACCCCGTTATATGCGCTCTCACATCGCCCGCGAGTGGGACAAATATATTCTCTTACACTCTTGACTTTTAGGGCGGAGCCCGATAAGTCGCGCGGGATTTTTTTAAAAACGGTATAAATCTTATGAAAAAAAGTTATGATCGAGAAAAAAAATGTAAAAAAATTTTTTCATCCATGCGGTTTCTCTTTTCACGAATTTTTCTCAATGAAAAATTTTTTTTTCCGTGTGGTGATCGTTGCAGATCGTATTGATTGAAGACCTCACTTGTTTTCTTGAATTGCTGATGTAAAATTTTTAGAAAAGTCCCAATGGAGAACAGAAGATTCCAAAGCAATTGGCCAAGCGAAAAGTAATGAGGACTGATTAATTTTGCCGTGGAAATACTTTTGAATGCCACTATACATATTTCCGTAGGATTTTGGAAAACGACTGTGGGCCGTCGCGGGGTTCACCGCAGAATTTTTCAGTCTGGGGTACCGGTCTGCCCTTCTCACACCGCGGACCTTTTCGCTCCGACCAGTTCTCCGGATACGAGATGGATGAGAGAAATAGAGTTTGCGAACGAACACATACATACAGCTCACCAAATTCACCTATACAAGTGGACACGCAACATCCATGAGAGAAACTCGTGATAGAGAAGAGTGTGTGGCAAAAGGATCGGGGCGGGTTGCAAGAGGGAGGTTTTGCTAGCTTTCACAGTGAGGATAGTGATGAGGGAGATGGCAAGGGAATGAGGTTAACCTAACCTCAAAATTCCAGCATCAATTCTGGAGTCTCTCCAGTATATAGTGTTCCACCCACCCGACGCAATTAGGAACTACCCCTTCTGTCCTATTCTGGTTGATGCTCTTCACCCCCTTTCTATACGTCTTCTCCTCCACTTCTATCAATTCCCTCTTTTGCCTGTTCTTCCCCCGCTCGCTCCTTCTCCTTCATCCTCCCTTCATCCTCTCTTTATCCATCTCTGTTCATCGTATGTGTTTTCCAGCGCCTCATAATGTGCTCGGGATATATACCCACGTGATCTGGCAACTGCACACTTGTTTTTAGGCGAATAGGGGAAAGCGTACGTCGACGCGCGATGGTTAGTCGTCAGGCAGTGGTGTGTGAGGGTAGGAATACCACGTCCGTGTCTCCATGGTTACCGTTGGGGGTGGTTTATACTTGAAGGGTTATTCTGGGAGGGTACAGTCATGGCAAAATTGTGAAAATCCGCCGTCCATTTGCTACGTCCAATTCATTTTTCATGTTGAAAACTTTGTTTTATGTTGCGAAAGAATAATATACTTTTTGCACGGATTTTACTGTCCCCTTTGCGTTCTCCGACTTTCCCTTTTCTCGACCTTCGATATTTACCGTGTCTTAAATGTTTCAAATAATCACTCAAAGAGGTTTCCACAGATTTTTCTTTTTTTCCTGTTTTGTTTTTCTTTCAATTTTCCAACCAGCTTTGGTTATTCTTTACCTATTTTATCACATTTATGCATCATCTTAGAAAATTGATGATGAGCAAATGTCCCTAATTTTTTTTTCTCATGATACTTTATAAATTCTTAAGGTCAGCTATTACTTATGCATTGTAATTTAATTTTTTTTTTTTCATTCACTGTCCAATACATTTCGGAGTTGAAAAAATTTTGCTAATTGATTTCTATGTTTCATCGAATATTCTTCATGTCTAAATAATCCATTATTTTCTCGCTGTTTTTTGAACGCATATGATTCATGTCATGCTTTGTTGCCAATCGTTTCAAATTCGACAACTATACCACTTCGAAATTGGATGAAAAAAACTTTAATTTCATACAGGTGAAGAGTTGTATATAGGCATATATACGCCTACAGTTTCGCGAGAAAGGGCACGAATTGCAACCGACGCAAAATCGAATAGACGTTTTAATCGAACGCAGTCAATTTCCCGATAAGAGTTATAAATTTCCCATCACAATTCATCCTCTGAGAATTCCTCGTTTTAGGTGTAATCTCTTCCAAATGACGTCCAGTTATTTCGAACGAAAAATTATGAAAAATATAAATTTTTTCCTCTCTCAAATTCACAATTTCCGAAATAATATTCAACACATCAATTTTCAGTATTATTACAATTGGCCAAATAGCTAATGACTACATCTTTCTTTATTTCATACGGATTTTCGCGCCCTCATTCACCTCGCAACTAACCACCAAAAAAATAGTCCTGAGGGTCAGTATTGTCTCTAAGCTCATTAGAATTACACAGGCGCGTTGAAGGATACACACATATATATACATATATATTTGAATGAAGAGGATGTGGAGTTGTCAACACTCAACGGACCGAATACGCTAACGCGCTGAACGTAGTCTGGGTACGCCCAGAGCACAAGCCACAATCTAATCATGGCATGCCGCATTCGTATTCTCACATTTTCCACCGTTCATATCAAACGTCCTATAAATTCTCAATGAAATTTTTCTACATCTTTGTCACATTAGGATTATCCCATTGTAAACAGAAAGAATTGAATACACTAAAAAATTCGGAATCATTCACAACAATTACATTAACATTCAATTGATACCAATTGTAGAAATAACAGATGATAAAAATTTTATTTGATAATTTCCCTTAAGCAACCAGAAATTGAAGAAAATTTAATTAGAAGTAATTGCCAAAAAAGAGCTTCAATGAATTTTTTTGGATAATGAAAGTTGATTTTTGATATGAAAATGATAAAAATGGGCTAAATAGATCCAGGCAAAAGCTCCTAGCAACGCCAAGTCTTTCCTACCCCTCTCGGTCTATTCTATTCTCTCTTTCTCCCTCGCGTCCTTTCATTTCCCCAATTTCATCTGTGCGTCATCTAGATGACAATCTAAACTTCGAACCGTTGGCGGAGAATATACATAATCCTCGTGTAACGATCAACCACCACTACTACCTTCTCCTCCTCCATCGTCACCCGTGAGCCAGTAGGTGAAGGCGGAGTTTACCCTACCGCGCTCTATAACACAGCATTAGGTGACGCTTTACCTTTTATTGATTTTTCGAAAAAGCGCACGCGCGTCCGGCGCACCACTCTAATACTCCATCTCACTTTTTCACTCTCTCGCATTCTCTTTTCTCCCTATCTACCTCTTCCTGCGTCCTCACATGTGTGCGCAACGATTCACTACACTAACGCCACACTCACACGATCACAAATACCCAATACGCGCCCAACATATCAGAACTCGTTAATGCATGATTCCTAACATAAACAACCGAAAAAAAAAATTCCAAGGACAAATAAGAAATAAAAAGTCGCCAACTTGTTTCCTCCCCGTTGAAAATCCCCTCCAGGTCAATTCTCATTTTCATTCTTATTATTTTTCAGAACCGTTCGTTAATTCAACAGCTGATATTGCTCGTCGATTTTCTCTAGTATGTCGATCAACGATTCCCGCCAGAGATGGAAACAAATTTCGAGAGCGCGCACGAGTGAAGTATACACGTGTTTCTGTGCAAATCCTCCGGCAAGAGTCCTCTATCTCGATGCCCAGTCGTTCAATCGTTCTCATCAACATATATATCTACATACAAACATATATTTGTACCTGATGGTATCGGTTAAATAATTAAGCGTCGATTGGGTACGGTCCCATGAGTGTCGTCTCCCAAACCCTAATTTGCCCAGCCACCTCTTGCTGGTTCCGATTTCTCTCTCTCACTCTCATCATGTACTGTCCAGTGACGCGTCTATTCTCCGGATGCTCGTCACGACAATTTCCTCGAGAATTGACGTGACAACCGAGAGGAGAGCGAGAGTGAGAGCCCAATGACGCGGAAGAGCCCATCGACTGAATCGATGACCTGGACGGTATACAACGATGTGTTGGTCAATGCACAAGTGGATATGTATGTATGTATACATTCGAGGGCCGAAAGAGGTTCGCTTCACTCAACACAAACATTCATTATTTCACCTCATTCCCGTTTTGATCGCTCTCTCTCTCACCCTCTCCCTCTCTGTGTACATATATTTGTATATATATTGAATCGTATTGCCTGCGGCGTCTCATTTCGTCATCGTGATAACTCTCACTCTCCCTTTCGCTTCCTATCACTTCCTACTCTCACGTCCGTTCGATTCCAAACATTCAAATGGATTGGTTGTGTATGGTTTACACAACATTCTTCAAAAATTGTTGATATTATCACCAAAACATCTATCAAACTGTAAAATTCACTGGCCAGATGAATCGTATAAATGAAATGAATCAATACGTGAACAAAAGAGAAATGTTGCCATGTTTAACTTGATTCGTGTCATCGATTTGATGGTGTTGGGATCTGATAGAAATCTTTGCTTTGGAAATTGTGAAAATATAATTTCGTCCCGGAATTACATTCGGGGGTTTGATTTTTTATTTATCAATGGACCATTTTGGAATAGAAACTTTTTTTAACTCGAATAGAACTGCATTTTAAAATCGATAATCAAACAATTTGGATAAGTTTTGTCTTGTTCGCAATGAATCTACAAAATTTATTCCGTCAAGTTCTGGATAATCATTAAGCTCAATTCGAGCTGCATTCTTTTTCTAACGAGTACATCTATTCATGATAAATCTACTTACAATGTGTGAGTAATTTACACAGTAATTGATATGTATAATTGATATAGTGAGGTATACATACATAGATGCTTTATTATTGACGGAAACGTGAGCATAATAGAACCATGAAACTGTGTATGAACAGAATTTGAAGGTGAAAATGTGAGAGAGCTGGAGGGTTAAATCAGCACCCACGCAGTATCGTAAGTTGGTGCACTCATCAGAGTTCATAAAAAGTTTGTGTAGGTGCGTGGAGCTTATGCCGCGCCGTCGTCATCAATCATCAAATGCCACGCACAGGTCCACGGTGTTTTCCGGCGAAAAATCGCACCAACATTCGCACAACTTTGCCAATGTAAACGTATCCATAGATGAATACATATGAGCTCCTTCAACGTCGTGCGCATAACACACACAGTCATCCACATCAACGACCCTTGCGCCCCTCCACTATCTCTTTTCTCTCCTCTACACCATACATATCCTCACCTCCCTCCTTTTGGTCACCAAATACCCCTCCACAAATGCTTTTGATGGTCATCGTCGTCACTCGATGATCGCGAACCGATGCTCACGTGTCTTTAAACGTTCACAATTTTTCTTCCTTTCAACATCTTCACTTGCAAGCACTTGTTCAAGTAGTTTATTCAACGGGCAAGTATGAAACTTTATCACCGCAAAAAACGAATCAGAATTTACGTCATTCGTGCAGATATTAATAGATATAATTAATTATTATAATAATTCTTTCTAAATCAAAATTTACAAGAAGAGTAAATTTTTTCGTAGTTGTCGTGTCGCGTAAAAATGCACAACTGAATTTTCGCAAGCGTTGTGTGCCGCAAACGCAGAGGGGGATGGATATATATTCATGTATAGATATATAGCTGAACGCGCGGAAACGTATATGATTGGCAACAATCGGCACCCTGATCGAACGTTTGTTTCAGGATATATGTACATACATGAGAGGATCTCGCTTGCACCAATGCATCCATTCTACTCATTCGTACTCGCTCTACCCCTTCTTGTTGTTATAATATATATACAACTATGTATGAATATACATATTTTTGTTCTTCCTCTGTACGCACTCCCTCTCCCAGAATTTTTGCACTCGTCCTGCGCATTTTATCTTACTTTTTTGTTTCACTCCGCTGCCCTCTCGTTCTCTCTGCATTCGCATATGTATTGGTTATTATATATTTCGATATTTTTCCTATGATCCATCAATAGACTGAATTTTATATGTCATCCGTTTTGAGGGATATTTCTCCGTTTTGTGAATCACATTGAATGTGTCGAATGATTTGTTTTTTGGGATGAGTGTGATGAATTGAGTTCTTAGAAAGGGAAATTGTATAATGGATGCAGGTGTGGTTGGGAGGAGATATCGAGGCCTTGAATTTTTGATGTTATTATTAGATATATGGTATATGAGAGGGATGAAATACGACCCGTAAATTGTGTTCAGTTGCAGTGGTGTATAGGTGCATGGATTCCAATCCAGTGGGATTTTATTATCATATTGAATGTGTCCATTGGTTTCACATTCTGTCATGCAAAATGATCGTGTGAAATAATTTCTCATTTTCGAATTGGAACTTTTGATTTATTCATTTAAATTTTCATATATCTACGAATGATATTATAATAAAGAAAAATAAATATTCGATGTGACATGCTGGTGATGGTGAAAGTTTATAATTTGGTTACAGGCCGAGAGTTTTAAATGGAAATTTTTGGCTTAATATCCGAAATTGGAATTTTTTATTAATTTAGATCAACTAAATTTTAAT
Organism: Meteorus sp. PSUC_FEM 10030008; assembly: GCA_018881525.1. Classification (NCBI taxonomy): domain Eukaryota; kingdom Metazoa; phylum Arthropoda; class Insecta; order Hymenoptera; family Braconidae; genus Meteorus; species Meteorus sp. PSUC_FEM 10030008. The sequence goes on along the minus strand of JABMBR010013055.1, from coordinate 60,812 downwards.
TGTCCGAGTCATTCAATCTGTTTCTTCCTATCAATTTAGTTTCGATTTTTTATCTGTTGCTTTTTCATATTTTCGTGGCATGTCCCGAGCGCTCCACATTCTTGTGTTCTGCAGTGGCGACCCCAACGTTCAACCCCAAGAATTCAGGGCGCAAATACGTGTGGCTGATAAATACTCGTCGGCAATGTCACTGCCTGATATAAAATCTAAATATAGCCGGTCGGTAAAGACGGCAAAGAATAATGTTTTATGCTGTGGTGTGGAGGTATTTCGCGAGTGAAAAAAGACCGGATGAGGCAGACAAGCGAAACGGGAGAATATATATATTGACGCGCATCACTGGGACAAATTTTGTGTTCGATTTGTTCGCGCGTGAAGGTGATTTATCACGATATTCAATTTATTGGATTTTGAACGTTTAATTGCTTACCGCTCGCGTGCCCCAGTTAATTTTCTTTTATCGCGCACCTATAGCAAATAATTTGGTGAAATAAATTGGCCAATAAGTCAATATTATTACAAATCTGTAGATATTCTCAAAATTTTCCGGAAAATTTTCATTGATTATTACACACTGATGAAAAAAATGGCTAGACAATATTATTCTCAGTAGCATTCAAATAATCCGTGTCTTATCTTCATCGAGGTAGAATTTGTTCTTAATCATCAATTTTATTTCCGCTTTTTTTTTCCTCTACTAATATTTGAACACTCATCTGAGTCAGCGAAAGTCTGTTCAGTAGTTTTTCATGTATTTTTGCTGATCAATAGAAAATTTAAGCTACAAGGGAAGCATAGATATCCTACATATAGGAATATTGGAAAAAAAGGGGGCACACAAGAGATGTCATCAAAGAGTGAAATAGAAGAGTATGAAAAATATGACATCTGCAAATACGAAAAAATTTTAATAGAGGAAGGAAGTGCATTGCCTTGAGGAAATGATGTGCTCGTTCGTGAACCCTTACATATTACATATATACATCGCCATTTCATATTTTTTGTTCCACATGAAAGAATAAAGATTTATGGAAAAAATGAAAAAATTAATTCAGTTCGCCAATTATTTTCCTAATTTTGTTCTATCTTCTATCAAAATTTCGTACTGGTTCATTGAGAAAATGCGCTTTCATGTGGAAAGTGACCTAAAAAATAGACTCCATCATTATCAGACAATTTCAAGTTAAATCCAATCATTCAAGTATCCTCATTTCAGTTCTCATTAATCGAATTAAAAAAATATTCCCCCAGAATTTTTCACCACGATGCAATAAATTCAATATTGAATATTAATTTTTGAACCCAGTGAGAAATTTTTGTCCAAATATCACCGCGTATCGGATAAACATCTGATATCAATTGCCATCGAAAGGTCAGATTCATGAATAATCCTTCGTCATAAAATTTAATCCTGCAACGGAAACCGATGAAAGGACCTTCAGGTATTATTAAATTTGTATCGAACTATCATTTTTTCTCTTCTACCAAAAATAATTTTTCCCGCCAAGAAATTTTCTCATATTTCTCATACATATCCGAACATAAGTCAATTTGACCAAGAATCAAGATTCTGATCATTAGCTTGTGTCCAGTCATTTCTAAATGAACACCCATACATACGACATTCAAACGCAGACATATATACAACAATTCGTAGCAAAAGGTCACGACGTGCGTTCACGTTCGTGTGTTTGCATCGAGTATTTCTCACATGAGCACGAGTAAAGCTGCGCGTATATACACGTTCGAGTGCGTAGGAGGGTGAAACAGAGGAAACAGGGAACAAAACGGTGGAGAAACGAAGACGGAGGGACGAAGCCATACACAAGAGTCGAGTGAAACGATGCGAGAGAGAATGAACACGACGTTTCGTTTCTAGGGAGACGGATGAGAGTGCGAGCTATGGAAGAGCGCATATACACATCGAATGGGAAAGAGTCGGGTGCGACGCCGGCGCGCGTTAGCGGGTGAATGGATATGTACACAAATACAGGTATAGAGAGAGAGGGTTACAGCGTCGCGACGCGACGCGTCTCCACATTGATTACGCGAGAAAGAGGGAAATATTCAGAGATTGGACGCGCGTAACACGGAAAGGCAAAACGCGTAGGCGTGGCATTGCGTTCATGTACAGACGCCTTATTCGTTGAAAACTTTGCGCAATAGCCCGCCCCCACGTTATACTACTGCAAATGCTCTCTTTCTACGTTTATGAGTGTGCACACATGTGTGGACGTGCGGCGAATGAATATACACAGTTGGTTATGCTGTATTGTATGCGTATGTAGCGTATGAGACACGTACGAACGCGTTCTACGTATATTAAATATACGTAGCAGTAGTGATAGTAGTAGTAACATACAACCCTTGGGAAAAGGGAGGACGACGCGTGAGAAAGAGTTGAGAGTGTATGCGCGATAGTATAGAACCGATCCGCCATCATTCCCGCAGGAAAATTTTTTTTTCCTTCTTTTTACCGTCACCTATACTGCGAACTATCCCGTGGGACTTTGGCGCACCGGGGACACAGAGCACACAACCCTTCCGACAGTTTTCCGAGTTGAGAAGGGGGGGGGGGTGGTCACGATGAGCGCTGTGGAGAATATGATGGGAGATGCCTTTCAATGTGTGCACGGGGAAAACTAAGGTGGATGAATGTGTGTGTGCATGTCTGCTTGCATAGGAGGCAAAATGACCAACTGATTTGGTCACCAGTGTGAGTTTCGTATATGAATATAGGTGAGATAATATACACACAGTCACATCCACACATTCAGCCGATTCCCGTTAGTTTCACGATGTATTCTCGTTCAGAGGGGTGGACAAGAAGAGGAGAGAAAACGCTGAATTTTACATAGAAAAATGGAGAAATATAGATGGATCTGTGTATGTTCCTCTGCTGATGCGCAGACTAATCTCCGTTTTTCCCGCCATTTCATGCACTGCTGTTTTATTTTCTTCACCAATCTCACATTCTATTTATTTACTCTGTCATTTATCACATATTTACTTTTATTGTCAGACGATATAATATTTGTATTATATTTTAAATACTTCAAGTTAAATCCCTCAAGTAAATTTGAATTTGTAAAAGCAATTTGGAAATTTTCAATACCCCGGTGTCATTTTCTCTTTTTATTTTTTCGAATGAGTGAATCGTAATTGATGATTTTGTATTTTGTGTATAGCAAAGACAAAAAAAGTTCATCACAGCTTCGTGGTTATACTTCCCCTGCTCGTCTCGTATGTTATACAGCGGTGATACCACTACTCCCCAATAGCGATGTGAATTTACCCCCACCCATTCAATATATGTGTATAGAATGTATGTTGTATATATGCTTGCGAGCCATCCCCGATAAACCTCCAGCCATCGAGATATCGATGCTTGGACACTTTATCGCAACAGGTGTCGATGTCAATATCCGATTCAAGGTCCCCGCCGTCCTGACCTGGTTCCCATGCCACGCTCGCGCCTTGGAGGTCAATTCGATATGTGTGCACTGATCGGTTCGAACTTGCATGCGATGCATTCTTGGAATTCAATACAAATATGTAACTATATATATATATTGTTGGCATTATTCTATGTGTATCGAGAATTTCTCATGGCACGAACGGATTTTTCGTATTGATATAATTCATCCGTGTCCAATATGTCAAGAATTTTTTGAATTGGCATGATGAACAATAGAAAAGATGAAAACATTAATGAGTAGGGAAAGTAAATGTTTAACGTGAAAAAATCGAAAATTGAATTTGTTTTTTTTTTTCTAAAATTATCACGTCCTAATGCTCAGCGATGGGAATGTCTGAGTGAACTCGGAAGTTCTAGTATTTATCAGAGAAATTTTGCGTTGGGACTGCTTGAAATTCTTGAGCAGGAGTTTCATTGTTCTAGTGTGAATGATTACATTAAAATTTTGCATGACATGAATTATTAATTTTTGTTCCAAAGAAACAACTATGTGGTAATGAAATTTGATCCGACTTCATATCTCCAGTTCGAAATATTCCATACCCCAAATAATATTCAACAAGTCTGATTTTATTAGATTCGATACTTGGAAATAATCGAATTCTTACAATTACATCTGCTTTGAATTCTGATCTCTGAATTTTTTTAACGTCTATCAATGTTTACATCCCCAATATGTAATAAGATTTTGTCACAACATAGATTACCAACAGTCAATTCAATATTAATAAATATTCGATTTATCTTAGAAAAATCTTCATGGAACGTCACAAGATGAACATATGAAAGTGAAAATATTTAGAATTAAAAGAAATAATGAGATAGTCATGTAATGAAATAAGATATTAATGACAATAATAAGATTTTCAATAGTACGTAATTTATATAGGTATATATAATTTAGCCGCCAACCATTGGTACAGGGTGGATGCCATGGTTTCTCCGAAGAGGAGGGTGTGTATACGAGAAAAAAAGGAAATAAGAGCGCGGCGAGGGTGCGAGTAGTATTCGGCAGCGACCAGAGGGGCTGGACACACACGAGGCGGAAAAGTATGCTGCGTAAATACACAGCACATTGCTATGGCGCTTCAGAGAAGTATTTCGCTAGCGCTTTTTACAAAAGGGTGTGTTCCTGAAAAGTATATGGCCGCAATGGGGGCAGGCGCTGTACCGGCAGTGTTGCAAGGGGGGTTAGTGGGGTTTAGATTGAGGGTGGTTGGATGTTTCTCTCATGTAAAAAGGACTCAAATGAATAAATTAGCCGCGTAGCAAGGGTGAGCCACCGCCCGGGGTTGAGAAAAAGGGGCTGTGTGTGGAGCATTCATCCCAAAGGTTGAGAGATGGGTGAGCAGGCAGCGAGGGTGCGACAAGGGTGTATATGCAAGAGGATTGGCTAGCTCGCCATTTTGGTGAACGTAATAAATATATATCTATATATTTCACTGAGATGGTTAATACACACACGGAAATGGTTCTACGCTTAAGTGTGCATTTTCATTTCATTTTTTGAATGAAAAGAAAATATTTCATTGAAATTTCTCAAAGAAAATGGCAATGGCTTTACAAATATGACAGAGAACGTTGATTAGCTGGAGTCACAATGTTATTTTTTCCATTCATGTCGACACGCTGCGCGTTTGCAAATGAGAATAATTTTTTTCTGACTTTGTATTTCTATTTTTATGTATATGGTCGTTGGAAAAGGAGAGGTGCAATTTCTGGGTAAATATGCGCATCCGCGTCCTTTGGGCATAAATAATTTGGGACGTAATTAAAATTTTTCATTGCGAATATATAAAAAGGACGAATTAGGGTATGAAAGCGAAAGAAAAATCCACTTGCAGTCTTTGATTTTATCTAAAATTCGTTCGTTCCAAAATATATTTTACTATTTTGTGATCACATGGAAAGATAGTGTTATCATCTTTTCAATATATTTAACACGTCAGTGTGATAGTTCTCTCATATACGAGTGGATGTCTATAAACTTGCGAATATATATTTGTGCGATCGATCAATTAATAAATAATTCAATAATTAAAGTTGGTTGTGCCATTATCACTCCGTCTCTCGTTTCCACTCAGTCTCTCGTTCCGTGTCTGTCTCACACTCTCGTTTAATATAAATCCCCTTTATCTCGCCAGAACCCAACGATGCGCCAATGTTGACAACAATCATTGATGGTTTGGCACTCCGTGAAACTATCTCCACTAACTGATTTAACATAAATAAATAGTCTGCGTCGATTAATATACGATTGCGTTTCGGATTGATCAAATTTCCATCTGTTGCCGTTTACAGAAATTTTTCTTCCTCTGTTGATTCTGCATTAAAAATTTTTTTTTATTTCAGATTGATTGAATTTGTAACATTCATGTCAAATGATTTATCACTAGAGTTTGAACAATTTCGGAAACTTCATCATCAGGTTTCTTCAAATGTCACATTGCAATCATGAGCGAATTTGCAATGGATTTTTTTATATTCCATTTTTCCAATGTTTTTTTGTTTTGATGAGACATAGATTCCAACTAATTTATCTTATAGATTCCAAATTAGCAAAAAAAAAGGAAGTCTTTATACAGCCCCTCGTAGAGAGGATGTATTAGTAGATTCTCCCTCGTTGTTAATAGTTGGATGTGAAATGTCGTAGAATGCACCAACGAAATTTAATTCACCATAAAAACGTTTTGAAAAATATCTTCGTGAAATGGCTTTGAAACTTGGCGTAAACATTCGATGGATAAACGTGTCAGGGTAGACGAGGGCGAGTGATGTACGGAAACAGAACGATGGTGTTGAATTAATTCGAAAAGGGGGAGTATGCTATTGCGAACTACTTTTTCATTTCCTTGTTATCTCTAGAGACGATACGTGAGGTGGATAACGAATCATCGAAATTTTTCAAAATGTTCAGCGTGGGTGGGCGAGTGAAATAAAAATCAGAAAACCTTCCTCATGTATCAGTGGATGTTGCTGATGTTAAAGTCTCATTGGAATTGAAAACACGCGCAGCATCATTTATTATGGTACGTCCAAACGCACTGGCGTTTTCTCGCCTTCTCGGCGATTACATTTTTTTCATGCACCCCCCTTCACGGCGTACTGTGCCCATCTGCATACGATATCCAGGATGATGATCCCATCGTGAGATAATTTCTCCATTTATATTTCGAACGTGACTGACAAGTGGAATGTGTAAAAATTGTTTGGAAACATCTGACCGCATCTAAATTGCCACCTATTTGGAACATAGTCAAGGAACGGAAGAGAGTAATTCTAATTTTTGTTTTCTTGAGAAATGAAAATTTTTTCTGATTGTTCTATAGGGGTGTGACATGAGAACGCTTTTCCATCATCAACGTGGTACGTCACCGATGGCTTTTACTCTCACACAACCCTCATTCTCTCCTATTCACATCCCTCCACATGTTTCTATAAATACACAGTAAGTCTTATCATGCGGGCACATGAAAGCTATGGTCATTGTTAATATATGTAAAACACGACAAGTTATTTTGTAGATGTTAACAGACCTTTTATTCAAAAGATGTAGACATTGGTTGTAAACTAGCACGGAAACTAAATTTCGACCAACTTCATTAGTTCGTATTAATGAATTAACTCCTTTACAAAAGTTTTTTTCACACCAAATATATTGCGGCTGTACAGTTAGAATAATTCAAAATTTCGATTACATTTTCAACTATTTAAAATAATTTTTGCATTTCCCATTTCCATTTTTATCTGCGTAAAACCCCAAGTTAATTAATTTTATCGGTCGTGAATTTAATAAATGTGGCAATTTATAACGTCCTTAGTGTGATGACCGAGAAATTCGTCTATTCGTAAAAATCTCTACAGAGATAAAAATTGCCGAAAAAAAAGAGTTGTCGGAAAAAAAGGACTCGATAGGGGTGGGTACTAGGTGGAAAGGTTAGATTAATGGTTGAGAAATGCAAATGGAGCTTTTGCGCGGCTGCGGATGTCGCATAGTCGCGGCTGGATAATGCCGTCTCCATATAGTTGGATACGGTGGGTTGCATACTCGTTCTCGCGGCAAAAACCCCCTTAGAAATATATCGTAGGTCATTTCCCTTGCTAAATTCGAGGAATAAAAATGACCGTGTGCTTTATAGTACCAGCGGTTTTTGTTACATATACGAAAAAGTCGTGTGTTCATGGTTACCATACTTTCTATATGTCACTTGTCCTCTCCCCTCCACCATGGTTTGTTTATCGTGTCAAATCAACATACAGTGATACCATGAACTGACAAAACGTGTACAATGCTGCAATATTTTCGCGACTGCTCCTTTGCCCGCAGATCCTGAACACGCACTAGTTATGTGCTTTGAAACAAGCAATGTCCAAATATACAAACACACAGACGCACACCCACATATTTATCTCTACCTATCTGCCCGATTAACGTTCGAAAAAAAAGCTGCGAATCTGTTTGACAATGAATGAAGCCAAAGAATAAACGAAGTACCGTGTGAGGGAAAGGGGGCGAATACAAAGAACAATTTTGATCACTGAAGTGGAACGTAATTTTCACCACATGAGTTTATTCATTCGGTATTTTTTTATTACCCATTTCTCCACTATTTCGGAATGAATGATCAAAATGTTTATTTTCCTGTGTATGTAACAAAGCTCTGCAATCTATTTACAATGAGAAAGTAATTGCGACTTTGTGACGAGTGCTTTTGGTATACGAATGCACGGAGAATGGAAGAGTAGCATGAAGATATTTCTCATCGACTATCAAAATATTTTTCGTAATTGGTGGGTGTATCGTAGATTCATATTTTCATCACATGCACCAAGCTATGAAGTGACGTTTTGTCAATTTCTATCAATCCATCTTTGTCACTGGTTTTCATCGCTACATTTTCAAAATTTAGTGTTATTTATAAACTTCAAATTTGCATTGTAGGAAGAGAAATTATCAACTCCAATATGGACATCCAACCGAAAGAGAACGTTGAGTAGAAAACTTCCCGAATGAATAATCGAAGCTCGAACCGAAACTTGAGGGCAAATTGGATACAGTGAACGTACTTGAACATAACAAACTTGTAAACCTCGGTATAGAACCAGATTATTGGTCACGAACAATATGTCACAGATTTGGAAAATCCATTCGTTCCATTCCATTCTAACACCTTCATATATAGCCGTAAATCACTCGACAATTTAAACGAATAAATATATAAAAAAGAAAAGAATTGAAATAATTTTAAGAGAAATCCACTTGGAGTAAAACCCTGAGTGGTATATACTTGTGCACATCTATGCGTATTCGCTCGTTAATAATCATCTCTCAGTAGTATTTTGCAATTAGCGAATTCCTTAATCCAGAACTGCTCTGCACAAAGCCCATTTACATGCATACACGTATACACGCCATTTGCGATCTATTTCCGTTAAAATATTTTCATTTCACACTCCCCACAACATATTTATATACAAAAATTTTTTTTTATCCATTTTTTTCTGGTTTCTGGAGCATTTTGTGGCATGCGTGGTTACTTGTTCGCAAACAATTTCAACTTCCTCTCCGGACTTCTAACAAAAACGACAGTTATATTACTGGTTTGTCCCTGAAGTGTGGTGATAACGATAGCGAGAGAAGAGAAAAAAAAAACGTTCCAAGGTTGAGAGTGCACAGAGGCCATGGCAAAAGGAGAAATGAGATTCAAGTGAATGCACATACAGACAAACATTTATATATGCATAAACATTTGTACAAACTAACTTTAACTTTCTGTAAGGGAACACAGAACGTAAATCTGATGCTGCCACATTGAGAATTCTCCACGGAGTTAACGGTGTGAATATAGAATTGGAGATGATAAAAAAAATAAGAATAAAAAATAAAATGGATGGGACGAAAGAGAAAAAGTGTAGCGTTGGAATGATGGTAGTATGGGTGCATCCATATACAACGTTGTGGGTTACGTTCATTTTTATTCTCAGTGCCTCAGTCGGAGGTGAATCCTACGGGAGGACCTCCCACACAAAGTCTCATTTGTTACCCTTAATTTTCTTCACTTCTTCCTCTCGATTTCCCTCTTCTCACATAGTCAGAATTCGGTTTGTATTGGGTCCTCTGAAGTCATTTCTGTTTTCACAGATACATTTCCCATGAAAATGAAAGCATACAAATTTGAAGTAGGAAGACAGTGGGATGACATATTTCGTATTTAGTGCGTCATCAAAGTTGAATTCAACACAGGAAACGAACTGCATTCATATGTGATAAGAATTTAACATCACTGCGGAAGCTATGAATGACACAGTTGGTAAATTGTGTTTCCTAACAGTACTCCTATTTTTTTTTTAATTTCATATTTCTCTCTTCCAAAAATTATCAGAAAGATATCGAGAGATGAATTTCTATGGGGACCATGCGAATGATTGTATACAGTGGGATATGGATGGGAAAGAAATTTTGTACGAGGGAGCGAGGACAAAAAGGAAAAAATGGAATATAGAAAAAAAAATTGGATGACTTTTTTATATATATGGTGGTTTGGTATAATATGAATGTCCTGTCAGTAACAGCGGCTTCTTGCCAAGAACGCGTGGGTACCACTTGCTATAATATGTATGGTGGAAGAGAATATTTACGGGACCAGAGAAGGGTGAAAAAAAATTTTATATGATCCCAACTCCCGCGAGGGAGCGAAGACTACATAGTTGCAGTAGTGGCTCCATCGCGCGAGGTGGCAATTGATTTTCGCCCTCCTATGGTCATTCCAATTTTAATTGGTATCCCAAGTCATTGAGTCAAGTCCACTATTCCAGAATGTATGCATGTATGGTACACGAGGAGATAGCAGCGATTTTGGTAGTTGTCTTTTAGACAATACGAAGAGGGGTGAACGGCCGCATGTCACTAACAAGACCCCATATCAATGTCTGAGAGATTTGTCACCCGGAAATTTTCATGTATAATTTAGAAATGGGAATGAATTTACAATGGGAAAATTGAAAAAGGAAATTTGAATTGAATTCCAAATTTGGGATCGAAGTTGAGTTGGAGACTTGTGGTATGGCCAGGAATTAAATCCCATCAATCGATACATTTAAAATCTCAGAATTTTTTTGATGCCATTTTTTGAAAATTCCAATTAGCCCTGATAAATTTTTTTTCAATATGTTGGGAATTGTTTTTCATAATATAAATTAATCGATTCTTGATTGGATTCATATTTCAGGGCTGGGGAGAATTTTTGATCGAGCATTGGTTGAGAAACAATTTTTTCGAACATCTTCAGAATGATTGATTTTATGATGGATTATCCTTTTGGATTGAATTAGAATCCAACTATTTGTATCACATTTTTTGTTATTGAATTGCCAAGTGTGTATTGTAAATAACGATTTCAATAGCACCTAATAGTTCAAGTTGTGTACTTTTGGCTAGTAATTGTGATGGGAAAAACAGGGTGATAAATTAAAAGTTATCGGGAGTATTTAGTGACGCATTGTCTTCGACACAAAGAAAGAGTAAACACGCATGATTTGGCTATACAGTGGTACGTTGTGGTATTGAAGCTTGAAAACCCATTGAACGTGAGGAAATATCGTGGCGTGAATGAACGCGAATGGGAACTTGTATATTGTATATGTCACACTCGTCGATTGGAACGTGGAAAACGCTCGGCGAATAAAAATAGTGTTTGTCATTCTCGCCTGTACACTTTTTCATTTTGTAAACGACGCGAAACATTTTTTTTTTCATCTTTTCAACCACCCTCTATAGTCAATACGTTATGATTTGTTTGTTTTTTTCCACTTGTTGTGTGAGCATTTTTTACTCATTTTTTTCCGTTTTTTTCTCAACCATTAGACATCTCCGTGCATGAAATATTTATGAGTGTATGAGTGAGTCTGGCAGTTGTTAAACTCACTTTTTCCCTGATTATTGATAGTTTGTCCGATCGAATTTATTAAATATATGATGATGGAATAATTTTCCCATGTTACGTCATTTGTGTTCGCACTTTCCTCCCAAATTGTCTCACCCTACCAGTTTCTTGCTCGCTGTCTTCTCATTCTCTCATTGCCCCGTTTTTTTTCTCGTTATAAGGGCGGTGGCAGAATGTCGCGTCCGCTTGTCCGCCATTTTGCGTTCACGTGAGGGTGGCCCGTGTTCTCCCGCACTGGCGTGTACAGGCAACCCCTGAATTTACTCTAATTACTTTTTTCCCCGAGAATTGCATGGCGTAAAAAAAATTTTTGTTGGTAACAAAGCGAATAAAATAGATCAAAAAATAATTATGTTTGAAGAAAGGAATATTTCAGACTCAAATGTGTTTCATCAACTCACAATTACTCGATGTGAATAATGAATTGCGTGATTGGCTTGTAGACAACATGACGGAGAAAGAAACGATGATGAATTCTTTAAAATCCTCGAGTGGAAGTTGACAATTGTTCTTTTTTTTGATATATAATATTTTTCATATTTGATTCTATTGATTGGCGATTATCGGAAAAGTAATTTTAATGTTTGAATCAAATGTGGAATTTATAATACGTAACACAAATGCAGTTTCAATTAATTTTTTCCGAGGAATTCCACAAATTCATCTATACTTCATTCATCTACGATACTTTGTCTTAATGGTGCGAATACCAAGGATAGCGAATGTGCCTCCATGAAAAATGAGAATATTTTAAAAAAATTGTTCAAAATATTGGATAATCGAAGTAAGAATTGACACAACCGACATTTTGTGTTCCGTCGGACACATAGAGCAACAAAAATCAGTCACGACACTAAATTTTAGAAACTAAAATCACGTCTGAATACTTCAAAATCCCATAGAATGGTACGATTGTTTTGAATCTCGTTCATCTATTTACCCAATAATCGAAATTTGCCCATACACTGCAACATACCCAATAAATACACCAGAATTTTCCCTTTCATTGAAGTAAATTTCATCATTACATTCAACACACGAACGAAATTTTGTGTTAGACGTCTCTTTCAATTTTTCATCTTCCATTATCGCCATATTCCTCCACAATTATTCCGAGGGGTAACGTCAATAGCAGCTTTGGAAGGACTTTGCAAATATCACTACAAAAAGATAATTGGTCAACACTTAAAACGACCTGGATAAACTTGTTGCTAAATTTGAATTTGAAACGCCTCTGAACCCATTTGTGAAGGTTCACTTCTTAACCTTCCTTTTCTACGCTCACTTATATCCAGTTCTCCAATAACTTCTTTTTTGAGTCGGACCCAATTACCATAAATGAGAATACAGTGTCAGTCATTGATGACTAAAGAGATTTACTAACCAGGAGAAAAGATAGCCGAACCGTTAGGATAAAGAAGAGATTGCATCAAAGAGGCAAAAAAACCGACAACAAGTTGCACACACTCATTTCATCGGCCTGGACAATCTTTCAGGATCTGGTAAAGTTTAAACATGAGCGGATAAAAGCTTTTTGCTAATGCATACACAGAATATACGAACACTGATGAATCTAAAGAATGGACTACCCGCATAATCCTTGAGCAGTGGTCACATGTGCGCAATTTCCAGTAAGTAGAATATATATTCTTTGGATCAGTTCTAACGCATATATTCATCTCCATGCATAATATGTATACATCATAAACACACACGTATACAAGGACGAAAAGGGCTGTTCTATTTTTCCGTATAATAAGTATTACTGGCGTTCGCCATAATCCCGATTGGGATTTTCACTGTCGAAGCTCTTGCGAATACGCAAATGGTCCTTTGTTTACGCAAAAGCTTTTGCGTTTTGGTCCACGACCCAATACAGTTTTTCTGAAGGGAGAGAAAAGAGATTGAGGGCTGTGTGGAGATGGCGGTTGGATAGCTAGGGTCAACTCTGCGAAAATATGTACGTGGGTTGGCAAATGTTAAAATGCTAAATGATCTCGGGGTTCGTTAGTGCCATATACGACGAGGATCGCTGATAGGTCGGACGCAGTTTCCAACGAAGCCTCGCGTTACTTTGGGAAGATGGTCGTATATATGTTCGCCCTCACGTTCAACCCCTTTTTTGTGTTCATTGTCCTTCGGTCCGAACGTTGGGCACTTTGAAATATTATACCAAGCTAACGGTATCGCTGAAGCAATGTCCAGCAAACAATGAGATATCATTCTGGGTTGCCTTTGTCGACGCAGAATTTTTCGGATAATTTTTAATTAATTCGTTCTCTCGGGGTATAACAGCCAACGTGCGCGCCAGAACAGTATATATATGTATATTACCATTTGTACACGGCCCCCTGTCGCCCCACTACTTTCGCCTGAATTCGCATTTCCTCGCCCTCGCCATTTTTTTTTGTTTTCCATTTTTTCGTTCTTGTTTTCCCCTGTAGTATATATACATTTCAATGCTTGGGGATGCGCCCTCCGGGGGAAATGTGGTGCTTTCGTCGGGAATTCACCTCCTGTCTTTGGGATGGATGAAGGCCTTGGCTGTCATTATATATGTATACATGCGCTTATGTGTATGAACGTTTTAGATTCGTGAGACTGAATTCACGGGGAGATTGGCTCTCTTGTTCTGTTGAATTTGTACGGAAAAGCGAGCGATAATAAACGCAGTACAATTCAAATATCACTCGTTATCAACCAACATTGCCGGAATTTTTTTAATTCACATGTGCTTTTGATGTTTCAACTGACATTCCATTCATTTCATAAGAGAATATTGCCGGAACGTAATACACTGCTATTTATTTTTTTGTCAGTTTTATTCTCGTCTTCACCGTGTTGTCATGACATTTTCTTGATGAGATCACGATATGGGGGATGTTGAAAGCGAAGAAGGAATGTGTTTGTCAGAGTTGCAAATGAACGAAATTCGCAAATTGAATTTTCAGAATTGAGTTCGGATCACATCTAAAAAGGAATTGTAATTTATGTTGGTTCATGTAGAAAATTTTGTTTGCCGTAAAATTTCAATGAGCCAATCGAATATGTTCGAAATCAAGGGTGGAAGTTATTGACAAGCGTTATGGCGTGAAAAAAATGAAAATATGTTTGTAGAAAGGGGAAATGAGAAGATCGAATGAATAGAGAATGTGTGATCGAAGCCCCAAGGATCAAAAATTTTATTAATAAAAAGAACTAAAACACTTTCAGATTGTTATGATTTGATGAAAATATTTGCCTGAAGAGGATTCGAATTAAATGTGATCTGCGTCTTTGAAATATACATCAAGCTCATTCGTAAAAAAAAGTGGGAATAAAATGAAAAATACATCGCCCTATGTTTCCGCGATTTTTTTGTTCTTCCTGCATCAAATTCTCGATTAATTGGAGTGCAACCTGACCAATTTGTGGTGATGAACTACTGATCCGCATATGCCATGAAATTCTTCTAGTTTCACATTTTCAGAGTTATTTATCCACAATTACATTTCTACACAGGCCTTTTCGTCAATTCAGGTTCAAATAAGTGATGCTTTGAGTGGATCACCGCACGAATTCTAATGTTCACTTTTGTACATACATTTGCGCTAAATTCCTGCGTATCAGAATATTACTATGTTTTTGTCCCGGATACATTGTCAATTGTACTTCATCAAATTGCAATTGCGATGACCCGATCGCAGAGTGAGATCACTCCATCAAAAGAGAAATTCAGTATGCTTTGAAATTTACACATGAATTTGGAGCGGAAGGGATTCGTGGCCAAGCAAAATTGTAATAGTGGTATCGATAATGATTTCATGAGATTTTATGAAATTTTTTCAATGGATAAACTGGTCCATATATCAGAGAATGTTATACATTCATCAAAAGAAGTAGATGGACTGACGCTTTTGTATATTTGATACGAATGAAATGTGGTAGCGACATGCTTCAGCCGACGGCAAACAAATTCCTGCCATGTGCCGCTATATCTCTCACATTTCCAGTTTAGATTTTGTTTTTTCAACAATTTTATCATACACTTGAGAATTATATTAAATATTGTCTGAAAAGTGATTGCGTCTTTTTTACGTTTTTTTTTTCACATTCTGAATGGGTTGACGGGTTGTCAGGTTTTATCGAAGTGGAAACTCTGATGTTTAATGTGATGTTCTTCTCCGACGGTACTTTTGTAATTGTTTATAATTCATGAACGAAATTTTTGCGGGGAAAAGATGGAATTTTCTATTTCACTTAGAAATACATCAAAAAAAATTCTGCCTGAGCGAGATCTTGGTGTCATTCATTTTCTTATGGAGAGAGAATGAAACAATTCTATAAATTATCCGAGAGAGGAAATGAGCGCATAAATAAATTATTGACACGTGTGCAATTTCTCATAAATTGATTGAATTTAGATTTCATTGTGAAGATCAGATACCCGAGTTTTTGTTAGTTAAATATTTACAGTTTTCATGAGTTAATTAATTTTTCAGAACTGTTGATATTCTCAACAATTCATGAAACTTTTATTTCATTTATTTTCAATCTAGATGGTTATCAAATTATTCATATTAATTTTGGGTTATTGCGAACGAGAGCGCGTACGTGGGATATTTTCGAGCGTTCGATAGCAAACAAATCGAAAGAGTGAAAAAAAAAACACAGCCATTCGAAATTGTTGCGTTCGTTATTCTCTGCTTGGACTTCCACTCCTATACATCGACGCAGATATAACCAACATTGCGTGCAATATTTCAACGTTATAAAAATGTTTACGTTCCACTCGATGGATGTTGAAACGATGGGTTCTGAATAAAATTAAAAAAAAAGGAGATGGAAAAAAAAATAGAATACTAGAAATGAAAAATAAATTGAAAAAATGAAAGAATGATACTCGTTCGCCCTCTCATCACAATTTTGCTCCAATACTGTCGATTGTGGTGACCTTATTTCGAAGAATTTTTACACGAATTTCACTTTTTCAGGCTCCACACAATAAAACTGATTTTGATTCACATTCTTTCAAATATTTATCATCATGAGACATGTAACACAAAATATAAAAAATTTCAATTATTACTCTATATGAAAAATGCCCGCACGATTACTACTGTAAATAAATTTTTAATAAACTCCGAAATAAACAGCAAGTCCCCGAGACTCGGGGACTTGCTGTTGACGATTTGCTGTCTCGAATTGGAATGCTCCGATTTTATGATTAACCGAGAGTGTCTAGCAAATAATTTTCGGGTTAAGCGGGGGGTGCTCGAACAGGTCGAGAGGTCGAATCGTGAGACCCAACGTGCACGGCGCCGGGCCCATCCAATCAGAAAGCTTTGAGGCTCCCGAACCTGTTAGCCTCTGCAGAGCCTTGTCAGTGTGGAAGATAGAACAGTATGCAAGAACATATTCCCACACGATTTTTTTTCCGTAATAAAATTAACATTTATAACACATAGAATAGAATGAACCTGAAAATTCAAGTCGAATTAAAAGATTGGCAATTATTTTATTTGATATCAGTCGATTTAATCCTCTCTCAAAAACCCAACACACACGCGCTCAATGGTGCAATTGTAAAGGCAATTCATCGATAAATATAAATATCAGTCTCGTGTGATTGATTGAGAATGTTGGGTTTTACAAACACGTTTGAAGTGAATCGTGAAGCCAAGATGAAAGAGGAATGGTGTATATTACTGAACTTGTATGTGCCCTATAAAAGTACAGATTTCCAATAACCGATTGAGCATCTATGAAACTCTCTCTCATCTGGAATACGATACAAAAACAATGCAACATGAGGGCTCGGCTGAGAGAGGCCAGTTTTCTTTCTCTTTTATTCTTCTTCTGTTTTTCATTTATTTACTTCTCTCCATCCCTCGTGACTCTCTTCCTATCCGCAATCACTCTTTGTCTCTCTATCGTCTCTCCAATCGTTGCCTTTCTCTACTCCATCCCTGTTCCTCCGTCTCCCTCTATATGTCAGCCGATCACTCCTCTCCACTTCGATCTCAATATATACATATATCTATAGATATATTTTTTTCCACTCAACTGATGCATGTGTACCACGTGTTTGAGTTCCTCTCTGTCCAAACAAACCGCGAATGTACCTGCTGCTTTTTTATATTTTTGTTGTTTTTTTTTCGGCATTTTTTATTTTTATTTCATCCGTTATTCCTCCTCTATTTCATGTCTCTTCTCTTGCGCCTCTCACACTGTTGCTTCGTTCTATATCGTATATTCGATTGCCTATGGAGTGAGAGAGATCCATCCAAACTCTATTACCATTTCACTTCCACCCTCTACCAATTATATCGCGTGCTTTTCTCTCTCGTGTGTATATATTCTCACATTCTATCACCACTCGTGTTCACACGTCGGTTAATAAACCATTGATTGGATTGACACCGATATAGGGAAGCTGGTCGACCTGAATGAGCATTTCGTTGCTACTGTCCCATGGCGATGCAAGTGGTGATGACAAAGAGAAAATTGAACACTGTCTAACGCTCTTGTCTAACGCTCTTGGTCTCTTCTTTTCCTTCATCCTTATCTTTTTTTTCTTCTTCAAACTCTTTCACGTTCATATGAAGATATATTTTGTCGCGTTACAATTAGCCACAAGCCATGAAGATCAACGTCGATTTAACAAATCGGATCCTACAGCTCATGAAATTTTTGGGAAAGAGCAGATGATTGAAAAGAAATGATAAGGGTAAAAATACATTTTCATTTCTTGAAGTGAGTAAAATATTTTGTGAGTAAATCGCATTACAGCAGATTTGTTACATATGTGTTGGTGACTGACTGTGAACATGTCAGCTATAACTATATAGAGACCTATTATACACGTACATATATGATCGTTGGGGTATAATATTGGTCATTGACAGCGACAGTGTTTCAGGAGTGTCCCCGAGAATGTGCGTTCACGGTCACGCGCATCTGTATTGCATATATAACATATATATGTTGAATATGTGGTATCCATGCGCCATGTCCCAAATCGAGGTTGAACAGCTGTCCATTAATTCCAGCAAAATTCCACCCATCCCGTTCTCCATATCTTTTTCCCTTAATTTTACTACCAATTTTCATCAATTTGTCGTCCTATTTTTTTTCTGTCATTCTCCATTTTCATTCTAAAATATGAAATGATAGAATCCACGCTCATACATTTTCCACTTTGTTTCGTATTGTCACTTCCCCCTTTTTTTTTCTTCATATCTCAATTTATCAGAACGTTCTCATCCTGCTCCAACAATTTTGTGTCATTAAAATATTTTTAATCAACAAATCGAGTGATGCTACATTCATATCATCTGTGAATGAAACATTTCAATATTAATTTCAGTATCAGTCAGACATTCTATTCAAATTCATTCGATTGTCAATCCATGATCCACAATTATTCTACTAACTCTGTTGCGGTGATGCACAGCCTCCAAATATTTATTTAGATTGTGTTGAGCGTCATATCAATGGCAAATTCCGGATCGATTTTCAGGGTCACATGTTCACCTTCAATGAATCGCGATTGGTTTACTCTCACTATCACTATGTACGAACGTATATAGCACACAGTATAAACGTATTATATACACATGACGAGCACGTGCATTTTGAACATTCGCATGCTTTAGCAACATGTGTATCTGTATGAACACATATGAACTCATCTATATAGTCACTGCAGTACATAGTCACTGTTTCTCTGTGAAAGTGAACGCTATCAAGACATTTGATCAATTCATGAGGTTGTCAATGGACAGCTTGAAAATAAACAGAAAAAATATTCCGGATAAAAATAGTTTAGGATTGTTGTGAAAGATTTAAAATTAATCATGAGATCGAAATTAATATTAAGATTCGCTTCATATGCAATCTAAAATCTGAAGTGAAAAACACCAACAATTTTTTTGTTGACATTCCAGAATTAATTGAGTACGAAATTGATAATGACTGAACATATTTTTCACATGGACAATATTTCCTGGCATGTTAAAATTCGTAATTTTCCTCAATATATTCGAAATTATTTCATAAATGTATTATTAACTCCTATGGTTTATATGATATCGAATATTATGGGTGATACTTCTGTGGTTCATTCCA
Source organism: Meteorus sp. PSUC_FEM 10030008 (assembly GCA_018881525.1). Classification (NCBI taxonomy): domain Eukaryota; kingdom Metazoa; phylum Arthropoda; class Insecta; order Hymenoptera; family Braconidae; genus Meteorus; species Meteorus sp. PSUC_FEM 10030008. The sequence continues at coordinate 41,282 of JABMBR010013055.1, read as the reverse complement.
CTACGAATAATCGTATTCACCAGAGATTCAGTGACATTTCGATAAAACAACAATTTGGTAATTATAAACAGAAACTGATATAAATATTCTCCTCATTAAAGCAATATTATACGTCATTAATTAATACTATAGATAAAACAATTACGATGTCATCTAGATTTCCGATACACGATTGTATCACATAAATTAATTGGACACGTGTGGAATACACAGTTTATATATTTTCATTCAACAGAATAAATAATCAAGTTGAATTCATTTCTATATACTGCAGAACAAACTGAATGATCAAATTCCACCTAAAAATATCAATGCAAATATTTACTAAAAAAACAAACACAATTATGAGATGGAAATTTTCGCTTTCACACTCTTCAAACAATCCATAATATTGATCAATACAGCATATTCAATAAAACCTTTTGCCACATACTCAATTCAACACAGGAAATAAATTATTTCAATTGACGATGCGTCAAAAGGTTGCGACATTGTGAAACCAAGAATATCTAAGAGGAAATACCGATTTGACATTAACAATGAATCGACATAGCAGATAGACAATGAATGTTCAATCATGTGCAATTAACCTGTGACACCATAACACCCAAATATTCAACATGTTATGTATAGGTTGTATGTATAGGTAGTGGTTATGTTTCCATTATGTGGCCATATTGACATGTGTTTCACTCACGCACCGCACGCCCGTTCACACATTCTCGCATTGTGGTACGCAGAACTGCTTTCCACGTGAATGTATATTTATACATATACGTATATATGCTGCGATAACTATATACATGTTGTATGTGGGTGTATGATATCAGAGAGGGTAGGATACATTGATACCTGTTCCCGATACGGGACTGCCTAATAGGCCTATCAACTCACTACCACCATCATCGACAGTTCATCAGCTTTAATGACAATCGATTGAGATCTTGTATTTATTATATACGATCTCATGTGTAACTATGTAACGTATTTGCGGATGTTACTTTCTATTGCATTGATAATTCTCATGTGATAATGCTGTTGAGTATAAAAAAATTTGGTGGATTTGTAACATATAACTTTGATATGTTTGTGACTATGGGGGATACATCAGGGATGTGTTTAGGTAGTTGATGATGAATTTCGTCAGTGGGATTCGTCAAGTTGTGAATTGATTGTTAGTTAATTATAGAGGAGGAATATTCATGTTTGGATGTAAATGAGAATGAACTGTTCACCATTATCTTGCTATTTTGATAATTGACAGAGATACTTGTGGACATGGTTCCATAAAATTTCATCTGTTTATTGCTGAGTGGATAATTTTGATACATTTCATTTAATTGCATTCTCAAATGTTATTGCAATGTATATTGACATCGAATATATTTCGACACACAGTTTGGTTTTGTACGAAATTCACTTCTTTTAAATGATATTTAAATATCGGTGAGTTTTGAATCATGATTCAAACATATTCGAATATTTTCAGAGAGAATTTGATCTCGGCACAGTTGAGTGGGGGAATGGTTATTGATAAATTCACCGATAGTAATTCGTGCATATGTTCAACGAAATTGAGATGAAAACTGGCTATTCGAATATATTTTCTCTGTCAAAATTCTGGTACGATTCGGTTCTCACAACTCTAATGGAAGACGTAAAACAATTGTTTTTTTCCAGCGATCGTTTTCCTTCTATTGTCTCCTTTATCTCCCTCATGTCCAATTATTTACCTTGAGAGAATATCTCTTCCTTTTTTTGTGCTTTCGCTATTAAAGTAAGGTGGTTGGTTCAAGCATTGTATAAAATGAGATACCTGTGCCTCAGGGTCAAAGGCGAGGTCTCGACCTGAGACCTTTTCGGGCAAAACGTACAGGAACACAACCTGCGAGGGTCCGCCTCTGTATAATCAACCCTTCATACATGTTTCTTCCTTGTCCATAGCAACCCCCCTGGTCATTTTTTTTCTCAACCCCACTCTTACTCGTCAACCATTTCAACAAATGGGGAGGGGTTTGCAGAGTCTGCAAGAACTGGTTCTTTGCTGGGGGTCTCGATTTGCATGAGCTGCGAAACGATTCGTTCATTCGTGTATATATTTCATAAATACATAGACATATTTGTGTCCATGTCTATGTCGAAGGAGGTGACATTGCTTTATTCATTAGGATGAACTTCCCACGACAGATATAACTTCACAGACAGACGCTTTCACCATTGAAAAACGGGTTGAAAAGAAATTTTGTCTTCAGATTGTTCTTGCAACGCGACTGTTCTTGCAAAGTAATCGTGAGATATTTTTGCAGAAGTAGTAGCAAATTTTTCATCCGATTCAATGGAATGACGGAAGGGGTAGATCTCATGTTATTCTCACCTTGCCGTAAATTGTTTTGTTTAGATAAATTCCAACCGCATTATTCACATGGAGTACGAACAAACAGTGAAGCTATTCAATGTGGTTCATTTTTATGCAGTTCTATCGTTGCATTATAGCTTTGTTCATTGGGACATATTTCCCATGACTCAAAATCCCTTCTAACGGATATAAATAGTGTTCAATTGACGGAATCTTTATTTTACTGGTGAGGTCCACATCTGCATAGAGATACTCCCAATCACACCAGAGAATTCATGGATGTATATTAAAAGTTCTCATGAGCTCTGAGAAGGAATTTTCATTTAATCTAAAATTCGATTATGAAGCATAGTGAATTGGTCCAACAGGCATCGGATTGATTCGCGGTGTATATCAATCAACCTATTGATATGTCTTCACAACAAATATAAATTAGCATACAAATATGATCAAATTTTTAAATTTACAATTCCGAAGAGTCATTGAAATGTCAATAAATGTCATCATTGCCGCCACCTGGATTGATGTATTAAGCATCCATCATCGAATATTTATTTGGTAATATAATTTTGATTAGAGATATAATTATGACGAGAAGGATAAGTTGAGTTATTATTAAAACTGAAATAGAACGATCACTCTTCATTATGTTAATGAATTTTCTGCAGAAATTTTGCAGCAGCGTCTGCAGACTGAAAGGGCGTTGTAGTGGGGATGGTCGATGGTTGCAGCGCTCTGCTGGGGGTTGTTATACAATGGACTATATAGGACGAATCTCTCAATAGAAACAGCTTTTTCCAGCCAATGCTCAACTAGCTCTATGCAAATATATCCACTGCATCAAAACGAGTACAACCGGCATTCACTCTCACGACATCGTGTTGGATAATTTTTCCTGCAGATCGTCAGTTATCCTGCGGTCGTGATCACGTTCACGCACAGCGTGGCGATCGAATACGCATTTGAATTTCTTATGTTCCATTCTATATTGTTCATGGATGAATATTTTATAAAACGTATTATTTTGTGTTAGTACTTGAAGAAAAATAAATTCATGATTCTATGGAATAAATATCCTATTGAACGAATGAGTAACTGCAAAGTCTGAAGAGCAGCAGATAATAATAATGAGAAAGATGAAATATATGAAGTACATGAGAAAACGGTGCTCGAGGATATTTTGCCAGTGTGAAAAACCCCACCGTCGGCAAAGTGGAGGGATTTACATGGAAAAAATGGCGGGAAATACGAGCGAAAAAGGGGTGCGTGGGCGCAGGATCGATGAAGGCCACAAAATGGCGAATGCGACGATTGAGGAAAGAGAACGAAAAAGGAGAACAAGTAGTCGAACTAGGGAGAGGGAAAGAGAGAGGGGGACGAATGACAGAGCGATTGAGGGTGGAAGAGGGAGAATGTGTGAGATAAAAGTAGCGCAATGGATTTGAATTTGATGGTGTGAGCAGGATGGTGAGTATTGGTCGAGAAAAATGAAGAGTGCGGGTGGTAAAAATCCACGTAGTCGATAAAAAATAAAATAAAATTTTGTATTGTCTCCATGGTTGGCATTTCTGGGTCAAGGGTGACTGACTAGCCGCTATTTACTCCTCTTTTTTGTGATTGCCATTAGGTTTTTTTTTATCCCCAATATTGTGTATTTGTTTTTTCTTTTTTTATTTCTAAATAACCTACACTTTTTTTTCCCACACAATTTCATTCATCGTGTCGAATTATTTGAGAACAATGCGATGTATCACGCGTCGAGTCCGTCGGATTTTCTTCTTAATTCGAAGTTGAATACTGATCTCATCATCTACAATTCTTCCACACTTTTTTCATTTTTGATTCATTCATTTACTTCCTCTTCATCTTCGTCATGCAAACATGACATTATTCTTTCAAACTTTGGTTAATTTTTATTCGATGGATTCATAAACTCATGCACGCGTATGGGTATTACATTCAAACCTGAGGGCCGACGACAACTTTCACACGACGCTGAACATTAAATAAATGTACAGTATATATCTATATATACACTACGTCTGGAGAGGGTGGTCAAAGTATGTGTCGGGAGGATATAGAGGACGAGAAAGGGCGAATCCTATGCAGTAGGGAAAAAAGCGTAATCGACAAAGTTTATCGAGTGGCAGCAATGGCTGCCTCACACAACTATAAGAATTATATACGTATGTGCACACATTTATTTAGTCAGGAAAGGTTGAATGAGTGGGTTGAGAAGTAGTAAAGGTCATTCTCGGATTTTTGCCTCATTTCTCTAGAGACCATGCAGACGACGGCTCTTCTCGACAGATCGTAAAATAGAAACAGCGTCACTCGCAACCCACAAATATCATGAAAGAACGAAAATTCTGAAAGTTATACTTCGATATATGCATGGGTAGTTCATTAATTTCTCTTTGCAGAGACAATAAAACTAAAATGAATAAACAGAATTATGAAAATATTCATGAATTGTACCCGAGATTAATACAAAGGCCATGATTGGATTCCGCAAACTTTCTCTATTATATGAAAGAGAATTTACAGTCCTAGAAATTTTGCATTAAATTCTCCCTCTGATGTTTGTTTTCTCGGATATGATTTCCCGTGTGCTATGTCTCTGGAGTATTTGGGTACATAGAGAGCTGAATTTCTTTGTTTCCAACTCATCGTGCGAATATTTTTTAATAGTCTCACATTACATTCATAATTAACTCTTATTCCTCTCAGAAAGCGTTCGAGGAAGCCAAGTGTTTTTCACTCTTCACATTTTAATTAATCTCATATTTCATTCTACGTTAATCGATCAAAATCCCCTCACAATATCTCGACGTAATAATTTTAATTAAAAACCATGTCGTCTTTGATTATATGTACTTATACACGTTCTCTTCAATCTCACAGTGTACTTTTCGTTAAACTTCAAAGGTAAATTGATCTACAACAAAAGTAGTTTTCCACAATAAACAGTTTCAACGTGAGTTTCTCGTAAATTAACGAAATGATAGAAAAGAATGTAATCAAGGTTTTATTAATTAAAATTCAGACATTTTTACGAATCAATGTTGATTCACATTAGAACATTTGAATTGATTAAGACTCAAATTTATATTTTGTGGTTTTTATGTACGAAAAATGAAATTACAAGAATAGCAATAAGAGTAATGTGAATAAAGTGATGATGATAATTATTATCTGTTGAGACAAGGAATTTCTAATAGCATACAGTTCTATGGCGCCCAGACTGGATCTCTTTGTCTTCCTATACTGACACTGACGTAAACTCTGTCTGGCCACAGTTAAATCTCAACTCTCATCATATCGTACATTTCATAACTCAAATGTCGTTCTTATATATGAGTTTGCATAATATTCTGTTATAATTTAATTCATTCATTATCCAAGTATGGAAAATAAAAAAATCTGGAGTTGGTTTATTCCAAATAGACAAAATGCATTGAGCAAATGCAATATCAGAAAGTTAATGTTGAAAATTTGAAACAATTTCTATACCTGAACGATTTGAAATCTCTCAATAATGAAATTCCGTTTTGCGTCCCATTGGTACTATTTATTTGAATATATGTACGCATAAAAAATTTTCTCTGGCAATGATTTCGAATTTCGATGTCTCTCCGAGTTATAAAAGTCCGCAAAATGTTCATGACCATATTTTCCATGGTTTCCAATTCAATCTAGAGAAAGTTCATCATCGGCGTCGTACTCCTCGTGGCGTAATGTCGTTGACCTCTTGTGCAACTTTTCACGACAAACGAAGTTCTGAAACGGAAGGGAGCATTTTCAAAGCGCGTTCACCGCAACGTCTAGCCTGAACTGTACATCCTCTCGTTCCCTGTCTTCCTTCCCACATGTAATGGCGAAGTTTACTTTAGCCATTTGTATTGCAAGGCTGAAGGGTTGCTGGCAGTGATGATGAGACTGGACTACACATGGAAGCAAGGATGAAGAGGTCGCCACAGTGCACACATATATACAAACGACGAACTATTTCACCATCATCTCTTGTGTTTCGCAGCTTGGCGTAGAGTGTTTCTGTGGCCGGAAGCCACGAGGGAGGTTGGGAAACGTACGGTTCGGGTGCTCGAGACTTTTGTAAAATATATATAGGAGAGACATGGAAGCAAAAAGTGAGAGAGTGGAGAAGGAACGGGAGAAAATGGCAGAAGAGAAGCAGTTGGGTATAATAACTCACGATATAAAGCTAAACTACCTTGGTGGTGAAAGTTTCGGCATGGTCATGAGGGGTGGCGGGTGTGTCGTCGATAAATTAGCTTACATTTTTCTCCAACGAGAGTCGGGAATATATACAGAGAGGTCTCTGGTGGGTCGCGCCACACTGCCGCGACGCCGACGCCGTCAACTCTTTCATTCATTTCAGTACAGTCTTCTGCAAATGGCCGAAAGTATATTCTACTTGTGTACTTATATTTATTCATTATCGTATAATATAAACTACCACACTGTACACATGTGGTTATTTCACATTTCTCCAACCTTAAACGCACATCACAACAATTTCTATGTCCCTGCCAAGTATTCAAATCGAACTGTTGATGTAAGATCAACTTCAATTCACTGCAATGCTTTCAGTGATGACCACACATTTGGAATTCGTTGCAGTTGATTAACGCATTATTTCTGAATGTTCTTTGACTGCACTGTATCTGAACAGCGTCGTTTGACGAATCGAACGAACAATTTAGAAGCTCCAACATCCCCCAATTCAAGATGTAAATATAGGATTCTCAATGGTTGATTAATATTCAGATAGAAAATATTTTGGCAGAATAACAATTGGTCTGATCGAGTTATTGCACGATGGAGATACCAAGGAACACCCTCCACACACATAAATTATATTTATATTTATTGTGAAGTAGGCTTGGTCTGTGTTTGCCTCTCTTTAGCGTTTCTGCTTTCTCTCTACTTCCTCGGGTCAAATTAATTCCAGTATTAAAATTTGGCTTGCAAATATTTCGGCCCGCGGCCGTTGCCGGCAAATACCGTGCTACAGTTACGTGTGCGCAAATATACGTGAAGATATTGGTTTCTCTCTCGCACTACCTATCTGTCATGGTTGTAGGTTCATTCGCCGCTTGGTTTTCTATATATTCTGCGGCGAATGAGCGGGCGCACGCGGCTGGTACCCGGACTACGCAAATATTCGAGACGCAGGTGCGTGTGTGGGTGGTCGAATTAGCTCTTTCTCATTCTCTTCCCTTCATCCAACTCGCTACCTCTTTTTCATGTAGGTGCATGGAGCACGCACGTAATTTACATCTGTTATTACGCTAGTAGTGGATGAGTGCAAGAGAGCAAAATAGCAAAGGGAAACCAGAGAGAGAATATGGAAAAGCGAGATGAAATGTTTCGTTTTCACCATTTCGTGTATAGTGCAAAAACCATTGCCAACTGTTTTCCGCGTCCCTTTTATTCACGTTTCCATCTCGTTCTCTCTTTTTTTTTCTATGTGCACTCGCACTTCCCTTCACACCCCTGTGTCCAACATATATCATTGAGTGGAGAAATGACTCGGGGCAACTTTGTCCATCGGGTTTTTGTCAAATTTTCATTCTCGTATTGGACAGATATCGCATATGTACAAACGAGAGGATCAGGTTATGTATCTGTGAATATATTTGACAGATATATAGAAAATCTATGTACATTTGGGTGTCTTTGATACCTCGTCAAATTTGTTTCCAGACGACCCCTCGCGTCGTGAAGAAATTTGTGAGGGGAGACATCCCTCTTTTCCTATTTATTTCTGTCCCTTCTCATCAGACTATTTAGATCTCTGGAGGCTATTCTCGTTCTTTTGTTCTCTCTGTTCAATGTTAAATCTGACGAGAGATGAAACGGAGGATATATGTGCGGTAAGGGCCAGTGAGATGAGGTTGAATTGAATTGGCATCAAACGAACCTTCCTCTAGTTCGCAATTGATTCAGATGTTTCATTGAATGCTCCGCCTTGTGTAATTATGGAGTAATATTTTCGGGAAATCTGTATATATTCATATTAATCTAATATGGAAGTTCTCATTGTATATAATTGGAGTTGGATGAATTAATTCATTTTCCTGCTTGGTATATAATGACGGAAAATATCTATACATATGTGAGTGCACGTGTGAATATCTGAAATTATTTGGGGAATCAAATGCTGCTCTGGAGCTATTGCAATAGTTGATGCATATGTAATGTCATAGTTTCCAGAATTGGAATGGAGACTCGATGTCATTCCGATCCATTGACGCAAGTGTGAAGGAGATTTTTATCCACAATTTATCGAATCGCTGAACTCTTCTGCGGATTCGAGGCAAATATGACGTCGAATTATGACATCTAATGCAAACAAATTATTCGACGATGAATTTGATGAAATAAACAGGAAAATATGTCGCATTCGCTTCTTTTTCATCATAGAAAATTAACAAAATTTGATTTCATTGTCTTTGGACACTACTGATCTTTACGTTCAATGACTTTTGGCTGAGCAATTTTGTGGAGATGTGGTAACATATAAACTGCTTGTTTATGTATTAGCGTACAGTATGTGATGATGAGGTTCAATAAGGCATACACAATATAGTTTACAGGGGTTGAGGGAGCGAACACTATGTGGATGCGAAGCAATTTTCATATTCATGGATTCATTGTTTATCAGCTCGCAGTGCGGTCGCATGACGCTGATGACCGGGCAAGTCACTTAATGTCTGTTTGACAGGACATAATAAGATAAGAACCAATACATCAATCTAAAATGAAAGAAGCAAATGAATGAAGTATATTAAATATGAAAAAATATGAATAAAAATACAAAATAAAACGAACATATAGAAAGTTCAGACACTAAATGAGAAAGAATGAGTTTTGATGTACATTCCGAATTAAATTCACTCACTTTTCATATTTTGATGCATCTATATGCATATCCGAATGATGGTTGTGGTGTGCGGCAGTGAGGGATGGGAGTTTCCTATAATTGAATCAGCGCCACCCCTCGTTACATGCACGTGGTTTTGTATACAAAACCGTGAATAATTATAGGTATACTCCTGGTAGTTGTGTAAATTTTTCGAAATCATTTCCATCACTTTTTACATGGAGACTTCCTTTCCCAACGTGGGTCCCAAGACACAATGTGCGTTATGCCTCATCTCTCATCTGACTATGCTCTAGAATCAACGATAATTATTCAATACCCGTCAGCTAGAGATGTCAATGACAGGATGAGTTTGAACGCAGTTGCGAACAGGAAATATCCCATAAATAATGACGCATATTCGCGACATCAATTGAACTGTTATGATGCTAAAGAATTGGAGTTGAATTGCCAAAGATGATAAAGATATAAAAAGGTTCTTTTTTCTTTCAATAAATTATAAAGAGAGTTGATACACAGGTACGCCACCTCTCGGTGCTCTCCTGAACACATAATCTACTGCGTTGGTGTCCCTGTCGCTCTGGGTCCTACACATATTCACATTCTCTCTCTTGCGAGCGCGTAGGCACTGAGTGCAGCGTTCACGTTTCGTATCTCGGGGCGTGTGTTTTTCCTCGCTCACAAAATGGCCGCCACCTCCCACCAATTTTATCCATTCTCCTCTATTTATATATGTAGAAACACACATGTGTATGCCTGTCTCGTACATGCACAACACACTATCGCAAATAAATACACCCTTGAGTCTACGGCGTATAGGGGTTCTCGAATTTTTTACATTTCTCGCACACTCTTTCATGCTATATATGTTTATTCCACCTCTCTATGCATTTCATTTCGTTCGTTGGTGGTTGAGGGTGATTTTCCAACTTCCCACCGATCCCTTTGCCGCCCTTAACATCCACCACCACTACTGGCCATTTATTCCCTCCACTTTCTCACACTTGCGCTTTATATTCCACAACATATTTTCCCTACTTCCATTACCCCTTATAACATTTTCCCACTCTTTCTCCTCGGTTTTATACCCCCCGCATGAAAACCACCCCTCGGGGATCATTCTGCCTCTCTTCCGATCCCTTCATCTCTCTGCCGCACCCCTGTTTTTCATCTATATATGCTCAGTTGCCAACAACAGCCACAAAAGCAGTTCTTTCTTCTTTCCATGGCCGTTGCCATGCTGTCCGAATATTATTACGTTGGAAACGCAAATGAAATTTATAACTAATTACGCCAAAAGTTTAGATGACCAGGCTGTATAGCTCGCTACATGTACATGTGCAAGTATACACGATTGTTCGTTCGTTCGTAATGTTGAAGGAACGACGTGCAGCTGCTGCCATTCGGTATTGCGTATATGCACATGAAAAATCAGAAGGAAAATACGAAAACAAAATTATTCTGTGATTATTATAATAATTATTGGACATTGCACGTATTTATATATTCATTGACCCTCAAATGAACAATTGATGGACATGCAATGTGATGATGAGAGGGATCAGTCAGACGCCAACTGTGTTAGAGATAGGGTTTCGCGTTGATCGTAAACTCACTGAGCTCTGTATACCGGCACAATTATTTTAATAGGAAAAGGTTCACAGCACAAAGGTTCTCACTAGTGATCTCAAAGCTGTATCTTATGAAAATTTTTTTTATAACATCAAATTGTTTGTTGATCGATGGTAGTAGAATAATTGCAAATATCAACCAATGGCTATTACTGATGATAGCACAGGTAAAAGGAAAAAAAATGTAACGGTGATGAGTAATTTTGCCATGTTATCAATTTTAATGGGGAATTAGCGTTTTCTCCATTTACGTGCAGATATAATTTATATTGCACAATTTTTTTTTTTTTTTTTTTTTTTTTCGCTTGTTGAGTAAAAAGTTTGAGTGAATTATGTTCGGTTGTACAATGGAAAATGAATTTACATGTAATATTCGGGATGTGGAGTTTCAATCAACCACATTGGACTTTTTTTCCCATTGAATTAATTACGGTGTCCCAGATATGTTATTGTTATATTTTTTTCCATGTTAATTAATCTAAATGGCATTACGAAAAAAAATATTACGAATAAAAAAACTGGTGGGATAACGTATGAAAAATTCACACAAACGAACACTCCTACAAATAACATAATAAAATAATTGAATTCATAATGAAAAATTCATTCCCAATATGTCGCATTCAATAATTCCACCACATTCCAATTCTTCAAATGGTAAAAAAACTTGACTGTCATTATTCGAACTTTCATTTTTGAATACAATTTGAGAATTTGTAAATAACAAAAAAGTAGTTGTGTATTGCATGCGAGACATTAACGAGAAGGAAGTTACGTTCAACCACGATTAAATTTACCGAAAGTTCACTTGTACATTTATATAGTTTCATTCGAAACACACGAACTTTAACGAGATTTTCAAATACAATTTGTTTTGGTTAAGTGCCGGCGGATAACGAATTACGTATGCCCCAATCGCTTTCGCTTGCGATAGCAAAAGAGAAATTTTCCCTGCAGGATGATTACGATTCGAATTAATTGCGGAACATTCGCTTTTATATATATTTGTTGCAACTATTTGTATGTGCCTGATAAACATACGGAGTTACTACAAAATTATCGAACCGCATTCGCTCTCTGAATACACGAGAACATAATGTACTTATAAATTTGAAAATATGCGTTTGTTAACGCAAATTCATTTACGTAACAATGAGTATTAAATTAATCTGTTGAAGTAATGGCAAACATGACATATTGAAAATGAACATAAAACCGTGGTGGAAATTTTCACGACCATTCGACGGCATTCAATTCTCTTCATAATGTGTCTGACCATTAAAATCTATACCTCCTGAGAGTATTATTTCTGTGTAAGAAAATATATCTGTTGCTTTTCGAAAATTTCCATTCATTCCCACAATTATTTAATGAGTCCTGATTGAACAATCGTTAGACTTGTATGCCATCAATGTTGTCTGATGTGAATAAATATTGGGGAATATATTTAAAGTGCACGTCTGGCTGGTGGATATAAAATTTGTATCTTTTTCCCTGTCTGTTTTCATTCTAATTTATTCATTCCCTTGAAACTGCAAACCACGATTGACACACAGGTGCAATGTGAGAGCATTGGTAATAAACGACAGTTTGGACGTTACAAGCGCCTTCTAAAAACTCTATAAATTACACCACGTGGCTCTCCCCCTCTACTCCGATCTATCTATTTATTTACCCATCTACCTATTTATCCCTTTTCCGCTTTTTCTTTCATGTCTGTATCCAACGTGAAGTCTCTGTGTAGAGACTCCATAGATTTTTAATTCTGCGCTCACGCGTTTTAACTGCCACAACAGCGGCCATCGATTCGTTTTTTCTCCTCACACATTCTCTTCGTTTTTCTTTCTTTTCTAGAAAATTCATCTCCCCACTCTTCAATTCTTATTTGTGCTATAACTTCGTGTGTGTTCACACATTTTTCCCAAGTTGGTTCTGTGTATGTCTATCATTGTCGTCATTTGACTTTTGTCTCGCTTCGATCCACCACGCTGACCAATTCTCCATGCTCCTCTCGCTAATTTTTATTTTTGCCACAAGCGACGTTTTAAAAATTACCCTCTCTCCATTATCTCATTTTATTCCCCCACCTGGACACCCTCGTCTACAAATGTTTGTACGTGTACGTCTATACATACACACATATATTGATGCAACGTCGGCGGTGGAGATGGAGCAAGAGGAACGGTTGAATTTTCTCCCACCGTTAGTGCGCAAAAACGCCCCAGAGCAGAGGAAATGGAAAACCAAAAAAAAAAAGTATAAATAAAATTTGCAAGTAGGGGAAAATATGTGGTGGGGTAAAGCTATGAAGAAGTGGGAACAGTTTGAGATGTGCAAGCGAAGTGGGGAAAGTAGGGAGGGAGATAAAAAATTACCCCTACATTTTGTTTGGGATGACCGTATAAAAAAATTTTTTTTCCTCTCTTATTTTCAGTTGTCTCTTTTTCCCCACCGAGACATTGTGATATATTGCGTCGCGTGTCCTCTGCCACTTGAATATATATCTATGGATGTAGATGTTTATACATATGTCGATAGTCATTTTACCTTTTCCCGCCAAATACTTTATTCTTCCTGCCGTGAGATGTCTCACTGTTGATGAATCTGACTGGTTTGGTTGATGGAACAATTCTTCGAGTAAATTCTTGTTTTTCATCCCTTTTTTTTCTTTTCGATGAACAAAAAAGAAGGGTTTAGTAGCGAAGCGTCATCCCTCTTCCGTAGGTTTAATTTCATCCAACTAAAGGTTTTTCTTAGTATAATCAATTACTGTCACTGATGCGTGAATGAATAGAAATGATATATTCACATACTTTCCATGCACGTCTCTCTTCGTATTATTTTTCGTCTCCTATCATTTTACTTTTATTCTATAAAATAATTTTTTCACACCATTTTCCTTTCTTTTCGCTCCATTTTTCTTGTGCATAGAATAGACGCGCGGGAGAATCACGCAATGGATTTTATATATCTCTCTCCACTCGTTTCCCTCTGTCCTTGTTGCAATATGCATTTGCATTAAAAGCACTGAAGCATGAGTAACCATGTATTCATTAATATTTAATTTTGTTCACATTGTATTGTAAGGCAACGAAAAATTGTGTTGCTGTGCAATTGTTATAAATAGAATTCCCCATATACACAATGTGAAAAAAAAAGTCGCATAGAACATGATTCAGAAAGAGAAGAAGTTTATTTGCATGAGATTTAGTCGCAAGCGGTTTGTTCGTGGAAGATTGGACGACAACCAAGGTGTATATGAATGTGAAAAAATACATTTAAATATAAAAAATATTCAAATTTTCCTGCTGTTGTGTATGTGAGACGAGCCGCGGTTATTTGCGACTATTTCATGAACATGAAAAAATAATTTACATAAATTTACGTAGCAAGATATATTTTTCTTACATTTAATTCCAAATACATTACAAAAACCTTTTTTTGTAAATTGAACTTAAACGAATAATTTGCTATTTGAAAATATATTCCACTTCACTGAATTATTTCCACTTTCTTGTCTCATCAAATGAGATAAATCCGGATCTCCAAAACTATTATTTGATGTAAATTTGTGCGAGTTTATTAACAATGATGAAGTATTTTCCATTCCAACTGGTGTTGACACTCTCCACTACATCACTGAATGGACAAAGGAATGAGAATTCAACTATCAATGATATGCCGGTTATGAAAATTGCACATAATAATTAATTAATGAACAATGTAATCACCTTATAATTTTACACAATGTCAATCACTGCAATTTCCATGAGTGCTCATTGCTTGGAACATGTTGATTGTTGTCATGAATATCCCAAATTGGTAAATAGCGATACCGTATGACACTATCAGTTTACATATCATTGGTGTAGGTTCTCTGTTATACAGGGTTACTGATAATGTGACGTATTCTTGTTCCGACGTTATGGATGACATCAAAAGCAACAAATTTTGTCATATAACAGTTTCCCCTAAACTTGATGTTTTCTGAATTACTTGGGACTTCGTATTCTTTCAACAGTAATCCAGATTTGACTTCTCAAATACCCTGACGCCTGGGATATATTTCAATCCCCTACTAATGTGGAATTGGCTTCGTAATTTATCCAGTATTCCAAGACGATTCGTATTGACATTGAACATCCCATTCCACTTTTCTGTCTATTTTTAGTACATCGACCTACAAATGTTATTCAGGATGATTTTTCAGTATTCATATTTATGTATAAACAATGAAAAGGACATTGGTACATGCATCGATTTGCAAATCAGTTGAACGCACGATGGCGCACGTGGCGCGTATTGCAATAATTTATACGACTACTTAATCATATTTTGGGTATACATACATCCATACATATGTTATAGAATGGGCATTTCGAACTTTATGTGTACAATACGGCGGACCTCAACCTACATATGGCAACACGAGTATTGAATACTCGTTGAACATTTGTATATACCGAATTATCAATGAATGGACGGTAAACTTAAACTCCCGTAAGGCAATGGCACATAATAATTCCCATGATTTTATACGTCGAACTTCAATGAGTTGACAAGAATATTTGCGATTGTGAGAAAAATGTGGAAATTCGAGTCGTCATCATGAGCCAATTGATGGAATTACAGAAAATTGATGGAATTTCATATTCACTATCTCAATTCCTTTGCACTGTTAATTCATCAACCCCATGACATCACCCATTGCATGAAGGCCTTAGACCTGTCGTTCCATCAAATCGCATTTAAATTTGAAGGAAGCGAAAGCTGAACCTATGGGGTCTTGAGAAACTAGTTTATGTGCCTGAGGGACTTTTTTTCATGTGTCTCGTTGTGATTGGAGTTTGTTATGAGTACTTTGGTTGAAGTTCCTGTTTTTAATTAAAATTAAAAGTATGATAAATATTGAACCAATATGAAATATCTGTAGACAAGCCAAAATGTTGTCTGAAATAATATTTCGATATTCACGATAATATATACACAAAATTGCGATTATATCAACACCTGAGGGTAATTTAAATTGATTGTACGTTTATATTAACAACGAGCGTAACCTCAACGATTATTATCGTATTCGAAGCGAAGGGAAGTTTCATTTGTTACCATAAATAAAACATATATGATTGCATTAGAAAATTTTCGTCCCTTTTCTTTTATCTCTTATTTTTTATTTCTTCAAATTTATACATAAAAGGGGTGTGTATTTAAGGTCCTGACGCTTGGAATCGCGCTTGTAGACCCCTTTGGATAATTTTGACATAGGAAAGAGGAAGGCAAAATGGAACGGGTGGGATGGAGTTTGGGGGGTGGCAGTATGAGGAGGGGGTGTGGATTTTAGGTATAGGATATAATACGATGGTGCGGCAGTGGCAGTGGAGTCTGGGTAAAGAGAGAATGGCGGGAATTGAAGTGCGCGCGAGGGTGGCAGTATGAAGGGGGTGGATGAACGGGGATAAAAGGGGAACACAAGTCGAGCTGTTTTACCCCTACCCGAATGAATGTACGCGCCAATCCAAATTCGCGCGTACTTTTTCGTCCCCTTTCGTTCGCTGGTGTTCGTCGGCGTATTTTTCCCCTCTGAGGTTGCAAGGGTGGCTCGTTGGCAACCCCCTCAGTTTCAATGTGTGGTATAGAGCGGATGAAGGAAGCGAGTACATAACTGTCGAGAGAATAAGAGAGAGACGAAAAGATACTGAATGCAAATGCGTGTATGACTGCGTCAGTATAAGTGAAGGTACATGAAAGAGTGAAAGATTGTGTGCGCTACGTGTGCGCAGTACGCAACTTTTACGCCGACGATGGCGTCGAGTTCATATCAGGTATACAGCGAAGGATCAATTTTCAAATAGCAACCCTTAAATATTTTGTCTACATATCTCGTGTGTATTTAACATTTCAGAATTATCTTTTATGGATAGTATGACCACGAAATTGGTGATATAATAAAGATAAAAAAGCTTTTTATTCTCAACGACGAAAATACAATGACATTCATTTCAAATATTATTTTGGTATGCACATTTCGAAATCTTCTCGACGAGGTTTGACTCAAATTTTTATTAAAGTTTGAGACATTATGATTCACTCAACCTTTATATTCAATGTCAAAGTCATCAAGCATTTTCACAATTTTATGCAGCACTGCTCTTTCTGTATTTCTGAAATGATAAAAATTTTGTAATTAAATTTGGTATAAAATTGACAGTTGCCAAATTCATTCACATCCTGGGTCTTATATCAAATGCAAAACTTTGTCCACTGTTGTTGTTCAATCCTCCAGAACGATTGATCTGTTTTGTTTATATTCAATTCAGAATTTTTTTCCTCTTTGCCTTTCACTTGTTTACGTAAAGCTGCGGTGAATGCGATGACGTGAAGATGTTGACACCAGAAAGATGGCTCCCATCGTTGATATACCATCCTTCTCTTCTGGAATTGAGTTATGTTCGATCCGAGCGGAAATCAATGATCGCGGAACGCGGTTACGGGGGCTGCAACGCCTGCCTTTGACGCTTAACTCTCACACCCCGTATTCATCTCTCTTATATATACATACATGTACATTTGTATATGTGTATGTATATAAGTACGTGTACATACATTTCCCTTTCCCTCATCGATGTGACGGTTATCGAATTCTGCCACTTTCGATACTCGTCATGTATGTTGCTATCTCACTCCATCTCACTTTTTTTTATACACACAGGGTTCATAACGAAATAATCACCTTTTTTCTCCCCCTATCAGATATTTTTTTTTTTTTCCATGCATCGTTATAATTTTCTCCACAATAATATTTGCCATCACCACATAACAAACAATACTAACGACATTTTTCATAATGTTTTCGAAATTTCAAGAATTATTATTTACAGTTTTCCGTCGTACTTTAATGCTCAAAGGAAATGTCTACTCGATCATTCAGTTGATTGCACTGTTTTTCCATAGAATTTTGACGTGCATAAAGAAACGCATTGGAATTTGGCATAGTCAAATAAACCCTTGAATCAAACAGGATTTTAATGAATATAAAATTGATGCAGTCACTGAATTGGAAAATTGGAAATGAGGTCAATAACATTTTGTCAAAGTAGCGATTACGCGTAAAATACTCAACGCAGCAACGTTCATTGTTATCATCTAGAATGCATAATGAATACCAACCCCATAGTCATCATAATTAACGTAAATTTTAGCAGAAACTATCAGTATGAAGAGAAAATTGAGGAAATGTTCATGGAATTTATAATAATCGTCTTCGCAAAATGGCGAATTCTCAATATCATGATGATATGAGATTCATCATCGCAATATTTCGAATTGCTCAGACTTTCACATCCAACTGAATATATTCACATTGTATAATTTCTGCTTTGCAATAAAATTTTGGGCGCCCCTTATTCGTATCTCATCTATCACTATATAAATAGACATATATGTATACATTAACCCCTTATATAAAATCGGCCGGTTTTCCACCCTGTATTACCACCCACATTTACGCGTCTCGCTCCCTTTTCCAATGTTCCTCCTCATTTCTAGCCCAACGTATACCCGCGCGACTGGTCGCAACCCCTTTACCCGCATCCTCCACCTCTTCTTCTATTCCTCAACTTCCACCACCACCCACATTTATCCACACATACACGCGCATATACCTCTGGTGCCTCACCCTTTTGCGCTTTATCGTGGTGCCCTGCGTGCTTTCGCGAAAATCCTCGCGATAAATTATGCTGGGCGAACAGAAGCGGGGAGGGAAAATAAATGACCCACCCTGTATGGCCCCCGGCCGGCTCTTCGCTCAGTCCCCCGTTTCTGAACCACGCCGAACATCAACCCCGATGTGTGTGCAAGCTCTACTTGCCAGCTCTCTACAGCGTTACGGCTGTGTTGCTCCTGCTGGTGCTTCGTCGTGCTTTTCTGTGCACTTCCAACTACCCATCGCATTTCTCTTTCTCTATATCAACCTCACATTCTCTCATTTTCTCTTTCTCTACTATACTATTCTACTGATGCTGCTTTTAACTCTATTCAATACGAGTATATTTTTACTGTTTACCAATGGCATTAATACTGGCGCTAGTTCTACTACTTCTCATCTATAATATTCATTGCCACTATTATTGCTAGTGACTGAATAACCCTTCGAACGTTATCAATACTTTGTTCAACTTCGATGATCACTGTTCGAGCAAATTCACATTTGACATTTCGTGGCACTTTGCTACGTCAATTTTCTAATCTGTAACGATTTTTTGGAATACATTCAATGATATTTCTTCTTGCTATGTCTTATGATCGTGTTCATCTTGTGTGTTATCTAGGCATGTTGTTGATATGAGTATGGTTTAGGTTGCTGAAGTCTGATGGACTAAAAGTATATTCTGTACGTCTCAAAGTTCTCGAGCAAATTATCAAATGACACGTTGAATGTTTTTTCAGGAGTATGCAGATGAAATCTACTTATTTTCTTTTTTTCACTTAACGTAATCTGTGTGTGCGTTCCATATTACCCACGAGATCCATTTTCTCAAATATTCTCCGATATGCTACAGGGGACATTGAGTATAATAGCATGGACAATAGAATTTTTTAGTCTATAATCACCTTGGTATCGTAACAGCTTCAAAGAATATGCAGCACATGGTGACAACAAATATGCAACGATTAAATTGTGAATATTTATCGACACCGAAACGAATTTTATTTATCGAGTCATATTCTCATTTTTGTGGAAGAAACAGAAACGATTTCGCAATACAAATTTCACATAATTTCATATCAAATTTTCAAATTACCTGGACGTATTTTTATGATGCGGTCGCGTATGACATTCGGACATGAGATTATGACAGTACCAAATTCAAAATTCACGAGAAATAAAAAAAATCTGTGATCCATTTCGCTCGTCACCATTTTCAGTGGGAAGGGATATGCACGTTCCGTGAAACTGGCTGAGCTTTCCGGTAAACGTAGAAGTCACGCTCGCGAAAATTACGTGACGTTGCGGTGATGCACGCTTCGAAGCTGAATTCACCCTCAACTCTCTCTCTCTCTCTCTCTCTCTCATACCTGCCCATGAATAAAAAAAAATTCGTGGGGTGACGGATCTACTTCCAGTGTTGGGTATTCAGTGATGGTATCCACGAATGAAACGTTGACTGAAACAGAAAAACGAAGATGAAAAAATTACAGCAATTCTAATTCCACTTGGGTGTACACCACATAAAATATTGCAAGAAGGAAAAATACACTGTATACTGGAGATGTTACAGAATTTATGTTTTATCGTTTCCATTGCATTCAGTAATGAGATATGCCGTTGCTGCTATGTGTGAAATATATTTCACGGAAAATTATATCATTCCCACGCGCTTCACTGTCTAGATATATTTCATCACACACATTTTCTTGATTCCAATCCGCAACTGTTAACGCAACTCTGCTCTTGTCAGTCCAACGTTGCTTTATTTATTGCAGAAAATGCATTGAAATAATAATTTTCGACACGATGCATTTGATTTGTTTAGTGAATGTACCATATACCGCATACTCAACGTATATTCACCCCTAGATATTCATGAAATATATCTTTTACGTCAACTTCGCCTTGTTATCATCAGACAATAGATGACAATGATGTGCTCGTCGAATTCTATGTAGTGCAACATCATGTTTGTTGGATGAAAATTTGTTTTGTAGCTCTCGAGTTTTGTGGCTTCTAAATCTCAAACACATCGGTGAATACAATATTTTGTCCGGCTGTTCATCATGCGCTTTCAAAGCCATTGTTCGACTAATTTTCGATATATATCAAATAACTATTGGAATATTTTCGACGATATGATCGTGTAGTACTATATAGAGTTTCCAATAATGGTTTCCTTGCCTTTATTTCGTATCATTAATACATTTGGGAGTTAATTATTTTATGGAAAAGTCTCATTAATTATTTATCTTGATGAGTCTTCACATGTGCGTATTTTCATTGGATATTTAAATAGCGTTGATTGCCATATATACGACTGTATGTATATAAATGTGTGTGTGTGTGAGTAGTTATATACAAATATACAAACCAAACAGGGTTGCGTGGCTCATCGAGCTGGACCGTGTCCACCTATCGACCGTCTCTCCGTTCCTAGGCACTTGTCTCCTCTTTTCCCCTCTTTCTCCAGAGTCCCATCGCCCTCGTCGTATTTCCCAAACGACCTTCTGATGAACAAAAAAGAGAATCGAAAAAAACATACAGCCCCATTCTAATTTTAAGCACTGGACACAGCTGCAGTATCACTTTTGATCATGAAAAATTTTTTCTTCTCCTCAAATATAGAGGATTAAACATAAAAAAATGAATAAAAATAATGAAGACAGTATTTTATGAAAATTTCAAATGCAAGTCATTTCGTTAACTGATAATTTCTGTTAGTTCTGGACGATAGCTTCATTATGATATTTTTATCAACAATTCATCTGGATTCTCACTTGCAAGTTACTACCTAATCGAATTTATTCATCCAATGCTTCAAAAATGAAACGAGAAATAATCGGATCGTTAGACAGAAGTTGGTGATATCACCTGGTAGAAAATCATACCCACCTCAAATTAATTAGAAATCAAAGTCGACACATGTCCGCAAGTCTCAAATATATTTTATTCACAGAAAATAAGAAGGTACCGAAAATTTTCCCCTCACGAATCAAAATTATGACTCAGATGTATATATACGTATATATATATATATGATTGCGAATATTCATGCAAGAGGCAGCGTGGCGTTTATGCCGTACATTGAATATTTATAGCTGTGCAACTCTCACGCTCGACGTGCGCACATTATACGTGTATGTGTACGACTATGTACATATATAATATACGTCTACTATATACTTTTTCGTTTTTCAAGTGAATATTTATTCCCAATTATTAATTTTTTTTTCCTTTTTTTTCATGGAAATTTTTGCTCGTTTTGTTGCATCTTTTCGACGACTCCGGTGCGGGTGTCGTGATGAAATAAAAATAAACACAATCCCAGCACCTTATATATACATACAGTATAAAATAGTCGTTGAAATAAATCGGGGAGGTGTAGTGCCCGTTAATGATTCCGGATATCGCGATATGTGCGTTCATATGAACTGAAGAATAAAAGCAAAGAGAAGAAAATGGGAAAAAGGATGAGAAATAAAAAAGTCTATACAACATTTCTCGTGAATATACATGTATGCAGACACCGGCGAGAAGAAGAAATAAAAAATCGAGTGATATCTCTGCGGGTTGAGTAATCGTGTATATATTTTGTTGGAGGGGACGACATTGCGAAAGTTGATAGTGCGGAAGAGCGACGCGATAGTGTGTATGTGTGTGTGTGTATGTGGAGGCGCTGGATTGAGAGAAAAAAAATTGGATAGGAAGAGAGGTAGGAGAGATCGACCATGTGCAGTTTACCTATAACCCATAAATCGACCCCACTTTTCTATTAAGAGACGCACGATTGACTTGCGTTGTTCGTCGGCTTCCTTTCACCCCTCCCCATTTGCCTGTAATATTTTTTTATTCATCCCTATACTTTTGCACATGGGTATATCCCTCACCATCTTCTTCACTCATTTTTTTTCCCATATTTTTATTTTTCAGATAAATCCAACAGTGGAAAAATGGAATATCTATATGTGAGGATGAAAGAGGAAGAAAGAGAGAAGGATAAGAGTGAGAATGAGAAAAAGAGACCACCACGGGGATATGACGCGCACGGCGCGAACCCTCTGTTGACCAACCCCGACAGAATCTGACGCTTTTCCATGAAAGCGCGAAAACAGTGACAGGTTCGTAGCTATTCTTGCGATCTCCCACAGTGTATGACGAATTTTTTATTATTTATTCATAAAATTCAATCACGCCACAGAATATCGACAGACAAATGAAATTTTTCAATGTTACAGTTGTGTTATATTGTTCGTCACAAATATTCGAATATGAATAAACTCCCACGACTGCACATTATCGCAGCCATTCCCTCAGCATAATTTTCTGCTGTCTCCAGTAACAATACCCAGCATTTGAGTTAATATATATGAAGCAAATAATTTACAATCATCAAATGAAAATATATCGGAAATCGAATATTGAACACGAGAGAAATATCACAAAACATGTTATCCTATAGAAAATTTAATTGCGAAAGGATTTAATCGTTCTGACAGAATTTCGTGCACATTCAATCACCATATTTCCACCGCGACTTTCATAACTGTACAATTTTTTTTTTCCAATATTGATATGAATATAGATATATTTGTGCTATTGCTTACATCTCTATTACCGAATTGTACTCACAACAGCCTCGATTCAACCGCATATTTATCGAAAAACACCGTAATATATATTTTTCACTCAAAATAACAAACAATCCCTCCGACAATACAAAAAAATTTGTTCTCCCAATAATAAATGATGAATGAACATGGAACATTAATAAACAGACTGACACATTGTGTGTGTACATGCGTTTGTCTTTCACAAGTATTTTGTGCGTGTCATTAATGATTGACGTGTAAATTCGGATGTGAACAAGAGGGCTAAAGAGAGTTAGCGAACGGTGGCGAGCAAGTAGAGTGAAAGAGGCTACCAAAGCATCTCGCTATATGCATATACATGTGCACCAGTCTGTTGCCTATATTACTGTCCAAGCGCATTAATATTTAAAGGAACAATGCGGTGGCTGCGTCGAGCCACTGCACGCGAACATGCATCCGAGTTTGCATCGTTGGTACGGTGGATATATGTTTCTGTGCTTTCTCTTTCTCTATACGTACCTGCATGTATGGAACATATACAGTGCGTCGCGCCCTCGCGTATCCACTCTTGTTATGCTGTTGGTATCACCACCCCCTGTAAAGCGCACTGCAAGGCTGTACGAATTGTACATACAAATATGTGTACGAGGTATATGTTTACAAAGAAATGTCCAGGACACTCAACAACGTCATGCCATCACAATATATGAACATATACGCGCGGATAAATTGATAAATAACCCAAATCTTTACCCACCATCTCACGCTCCATGAAATCTATTTTTTTTTTCTCTGCATTTTATCAAAACAACATCCATTTCTTAGTTGATATCAGTCATTTTTCATGGTATTTGTCAGTGAAACAGACAAACTGACTGATTTCCCGTCACGATCAATTTTTTTGTGGAGCATGTAGATCTCATGCAGTATCAAGTGGTTTTCGCGCCATGTCTCTACACTTGATTTATTGTCAGAGAAAAAAATTGTGTTCCGCTGATCCCAAGTATGATCTTCAACTTTTCATCAGATTCATATTAATTCTGATAATTTTCATCTGATATGCAATACTTGTCGTGGATATCCCTCTTCATTTGAACGTTTATAGTATAAATTAAGTACGTACAAAAACTCGAAGTGGAAAAGCTAGAAAATACGCAGCAGATTCGTATTCTGTAGCAATTTTGGAAAGGAGCAACGGGATATTCGGAACTTTTTGTACCTATGTATTAACCACCGGGAATCATTTTTCCATACGATTGCTCATAAATCCCTGTGGAACATTCGAAATCTATATAAAAATATTCTTATTTTCTGCATTGGAGTCTGCCTACAATATATAATTTTCATATTTCCCTCTCTATAATACACTCTTCAACCGTAAAAGCGCATAAAACGTTCAAGAGTCCAAAATATCAAATTTCGTGAGAGGTTTCATATTGCCTCATTCACTCTCACACACAGCCAAACATATATATGGATATTTTGCCTTTGGCTATTATATACTTTGCCGTACGGTAGATAGTTCGGTATAGAGTTGGGCAAACTACGTAAATGTACTTCTATATATATACATTTATATATATGTAGACATTCATATGCATTAGAATATACATTATATAGGTATGTTAATGCGCCCGGGGCCTCGTATGAAAGCCCTCTCAAAATACACCCCTGGGAAGGAGGGTGCGTGTGCGCGAAAGTGTCTCGAAATGAGAAAAAAAAACATCTCGCGAACGTCGCGCAGCCAGAGAGCGCGTGTTATATCGAGTGAAGTGGGAAATGGAGAGGGGGTGGTAGAGAGTTTGCAGGATGAGTGTGGCGAAAAACACACATGAGCATACGAACGGTATGGGTTTGTGTGTGCGTGATGGTACATGAACAATGTGTAGAGAGATGGAATACAAAAAGGTGAGAGAATCGGGTGAAGAAGGGTGAAAGAGAGAGGAGAAGAATGCACGAGCAGTGGAGGTGAAAACGCGCTTGGCAACGGCGGAGAAAAAGACGCAGGTGCGGGAAGAAAGGTTGCCGCCCCCGCGACGAATTTCCACCGACGCCATCGCGCCCGTGGGCGTGGCTGCGCAGACGCTGAAAAAGAAAAATTGTGAGAATGCGAGTTCATGCACGTATAGGTGAATGTAGAAGGGAAGGAAAAAAAAATACAGCCAAACAAAAGGAAATAAAAGAAAGAAAATGCCTAGAACATGAACAGGGAGATATATTTACGAGGGATAGAAAGGGAAAGAGAGGAATTAGTTGAGAAAAAAAATAAAAAAAAGTCTATTCGAAAAAGTTTAATGAAAAAGAAGAGAAAAACGGAACGATAAAAGCGAATGGCCCCGGAAGTGCCACGTTGGAGAGAGCAATGACGAGACGACGGCAACGATGACGTTGACGCGGGCCAATATAAACTTGGGAATTACTCGCGCAATTCATGTCAGTTTGAACTTGTACGTCTTATCAATGATCGACTAATGTAAAAAGCAGAAATTTCCCTACCGTCAATTTTTTGGGCCTCATTTCTGCTGCAGAAAATTTTTTCCAATTCTCTATGCAGCTTACAATTCACAATTCAGCCTGCATTAAATAATTATGGATGCAATGCATAGTGAGTTTGATAGTGTACGAGAATTATATGGATTGTGCATTATGGAAAGTATATTCAGAATGTGATGATACCAACGGGACACGGTACAGGACGCAAGAAGGAATACATTTGAAAATATTTTTTAACGTCACGCTATACGTGTTTTTTCTAAAGCCATTCCCCAAACCCAAAAATTTCAACCCTTTAATTTCGTCCGGTATGATAATTCGTGGCTATATTTCAGCTGCGCTATCGCGAGAGAGAATAGGAAAATGAGAGAGGGTGCAAGAGAAGGAGAGAGGAACGACGGAGATGAAGAGTCAGAGAGACAGAGACTAAGCATGGCTCAACGTGAATTTTATTGCAGGAGGCAACTTCGCTTGCAATTTTATTTTTTTCGTTTCATTTTCGTTTTTTTTTCTCTTTTTTTGGTTCCTGTATATTCTCGTCCTCATCATTCTCTTTCTTCCCGCGGCTTTTCGCGCACTTCTTGTAGGTATATATTTGTGTTGAAATTTTTTTCGAAAACACATATCAAAGTGTGCACATGTGGTTTGCTTTTGTATATACACTCATGTTGACGATGGGGCAACATAGATTTGCTTCAATTTCAAATGAAACTTTGGTACAACTACGTAAATGTGTAGTAGCATGACTTGTTCCTTGGATTGTGTCTGCATGCGTGAATTAAAAGTTTTATTAATTACTCATTGTTTCCATATATTGAAGTATGTTTTTGAATTCTGGATGAATTCCCCAGGTTTATTCAACTTCACAGATGTTTTCATTAATTCCATCAAAATTCTACCGCTGTATGACGGCACAACATTTCCACTCTTGCTTAAATTAATGTTGTCAAAATATCTGTAAACGAACTGAAAAATAAATTCGAGTTATCATTTCATTTCACAAAAAAAGTTGTAACAAAATTTAGGAAAGGATTCGCGAAAAAAAAAAATTTTAAGAATCGAAATCTCGACTGAAAATTGGACGAAAATGCCTTGGACATTTTGCACCAATCCACCCTTAATCCTACGTCCATACACCGAGCTTTACATGCTGGAAACAAATGGTGTAAGCCACCGCACGCATATACGCACGTACACATAGACTCTCATCCTATTACCGCTACGTCTCTCTCTTTTAGTCCCTCCTCACGTGGCGGCTGTTCTCTCCTTCCTCTCGTAATGTGCGACGTTTGAGGGTTGGAGGGATAGTCGCACCATTGGTAACTTGCGTCCCTCTGGGCAGTGAAACAGAAACGTTTTTGCCCGGTGGCAATTTTTTAAAATTAAGGCCGTTAAACCTAATCTGTGTGCGCGAGCGCGAAGGGAGTCTACAACGATAGGCATAAAAACTCGCACCTATTTTCATCGTATATATATATGCATTATCCCATCCTATATACATTTTGTCTTTGTTGAATCACTTTTTGTATAACACATCCAAAATGTTTCTCATCTATATATAAATATGGATATTTATGTATATTCAATATGCACAACGATCTGAAGTTTTGCTTGTACGAATGAAAAACTGTCGCTGCTCAACTTTATTTCATTCTTCTATTTTCCTATCTTTTTTTTTCCAAAGTTTTACTTTCAACACCCCATCAAACAGTAATGAAAAAAGTGCAGAAATAATCGAGAGAAATGCATGCAGATGAAATAATCCTGGTAAAAATAGTCACCGAAATTGTTGAAATCAATGACTGTGAGAATCATAAATTGAACCAACGTAACGCAGGAAACTCGATTGAACTCAATATCATATCGTACGTAGATGAAAACGAAAGTTCATAATGACTATCATGAGCTACTGGATTGCACCAAATATTTTTGATCAAGCAAGTGCGAAATTGATCTGACAAAGCAGGAGATACAGAATTTCGTTGCAGTTTTCATTTCTCCAAATGTTTTCATCTCTTTTGAAATGAATGAGTGTGCGAGTAGAAATATTTATTCCATATCCACTCTTCAAAAAGGTCGTTAATCGGTGCGTGATTTGCAATATTGGAACGCATTCGTAAGCATACATGTTCGATGTCAATATATTGAGAATGATATCCGGACAAAAAAAAATTATTTGATTGGGTGCCGCATATTGAAACATCCAACTACCGTATAATTGCCGTGGAAAAATCCCAAGAGCTCCGAGAGAAAAGTTAAATCTGTTTTGCCCATCATAAAATCCCAATAGTATGCCAATCACAAACCCTCATTCAATTATATCCTCTCCCCAAATATCTGTTCCTATACTCTGAATATCATCTCATTGACACTTCTCTGTGCAGAATTGTCAGTACAACATAATCCCCTGACTATGAAAGAAGAAAAATTTATGGCGCCTCATCCATCTTTCTCATTTTCCTGCAAACGTGTATAAAGTGCGTCGAAATTTTTTAGTCCAATCTGATTTACGCGGAAGAACTCTCCAGAGGGGATGAAAGGAAAAAAAGAAATGACTTACAGCGCCACGTTGTAGCGAAATAGTTTGGCGAGTTATTTCAAACCTACTAAGCTGTACATTCTTTGGTAAGGTCGACAATGCAGGCACCGTACAAAATAAACGCGCCCCCTTTGAGACTAGTTACCGACATTGCGCGTGTCGTTTGCGCGCGCGAACTCGTTGCCCGCTCATCTCGTGTGGCCGACAGCCATCTTGAAAAAACGAATGCCTCGAGTCACAGACTGTACATATACCTATATGAAAAACAAAATGAAGGCGCTTGCGCCACACACCGTCAGCATTATTATTGAGCGAGTTACCCTGGCGGCGCCTTTTTACATTTTACCACCCTCAGTTGTTGCGCGCGCATTTGGTATAACTGTGTGTCTCTTTACTTCTCACCATTTTCCCGTTTACTACCACCAACACCTTCGATATATGAATACATACACACGCATAATTCCATCTCTTCGTCTTGCTTGACGTCTCTACCAAACTCGTTGCTATTTTTATTTGGCATTTTCTGATTTTATCACCGAATGTTGACAGGTCAGACAGAATAAATACTTTTGTTTATTACTGGACAAGCATAACACGCATGAAACAATAAACAATTGTCTAAAATGAAGAGAATATCATTCTTTATTATCTTTTCGCGATATTGATTGCACAATTAATAATAATCTTCATTGATATCCACCACTGTGAATGTCGATGGGGTAAAATATGAGGTTTTGACATGAGGTCGTATTTATAATATTTCATAACCCGAACATAGTCCTCTCAACATACCCCATTGAGTTCCTGTCTAATACATGAAAAGATATAAATTCATCCGATGTGACTGGTCAAGAATTTCCGGTTCGCAATAGCAAACCTGAGCAGAACCCAACGAAGGGTCGTGCTTTCTTACATCCAACTATATAAACTTTTTTTATCTCCACATCAAAACCAATACGAAAATCCAAATGAGCTTATGTAGACGCATCATATCATCAAAAATTCATGTCTTTTCTGACAATCCCAGCTTTATTGTGAAGTTCAAAACGCAGGATCAGTTAAATCTCTTCAACTAATTTTTGGAAGCAATCTACAGATCATTCTAAAAATATTTTTTCATCGATATCAACAAAATGTAGCACATAAATATCAAGGAAACTAATAAGAAAAATACCATAAACAAGTGAGAACTTGAACTAAAGATTGATTGTTGATATTAATTCATAAACGTAGCATTCAACTCGTTTCTTCTTTCCTCATCTTCATTGTCGCTTCCCCTTGTTTTAATTCGTTTTTAAGTCGCGATCCCCATGCGCGTTTCGATGGCGCATTTATTAAGGGTTGATACACACACGTACCACCTATCAATACAGTTATATTTAGAGCTCACGTTTCCCTACTATGATGTGAGTGTGTAGATACAGAACAGCCTGTGTCCCCACTCTTAAACTTTCTATCCCCCACTCATTTTCCTACTCTAGTCCTTTCATAGATAATAGAGATGAAGATGAGAGAAAAGAGGGGACGAACGGAGTGGGAAGTCGTTGGTGATTAGAAGGGGATATAGGGGAAGTTAGATGAGAGTTTAGCTGAGACTCTAGATAAAATTCAGATTGACGCAACCCCACCAGATACTTCTCCTTCCCTCCTTATTTCTCCCCCTTTCTTACATGTATATGTAGATGAATGTATACAGATATAATATGAACGTTCGAATATATCATTTGACGTTTGATGTCATTTTTCTCGAAGTGTTCAATCACTTTCCAGAAATTGAGCAATTAATATAAAGGGATATCTGATGTTTTCACATCATTTAATTGAGTAAAAATTCAGGCAACGGCAATATATAGATATACGAGCCGTAATTTATCAATTATAATGAGGGTGAAAAATACCTTTTTTATTTCCCTTTTCGAATAAAATGTGGAACACGAGTTCAGAACAAAGTTATTGCATGTACAAGTCGTTGCCACTAATTTTTTCTTCCCTCCTTTTTTTTTCATCCCTCACACCCTTCATCATTTGCTCCAGTCTATTTTCTTCTTTTTGTTGACGCGGAAATATCGCGTTCGTATGCATATCCGCGTTCATCGCGCATTATTTTACGCATGGTTTTCCCTTTGTTCGGAAGACTCATTAACTAGAGCTCCCGATTGTACTTTGCGTTTGCCTCCACAACAGCACACCCACCAACGTTATGCATGGTTTTGCCTAGGTTACGTCGGTGCATAATGAACAGGACACCCACCAAGCACGCCACCATGGCCACATATATTTATATAGTGTTATCCTCTAGTTGCCGCCACCCCCATGACCCCATCAGCCATAGCACCCACCTCTTGGCTATGTTCTCTCGTCAACCTGTTATATTTCAACGTTCATGTTACGTTGCGTCACTCGTTCGTTTGGTTGTCATGAAACCAAAAAAAAAAAATAAATAAAACAATAAAAATAAAGGGGAAAAACGTTGGAAAAAGTTTGGACATTATCAAAAAAAATTTTTTTCATTCTCTCATCGAATATTAATATTTTCATTAATTATTTTCTCCAAACGGGCTGTTGAATTTAATATTCATTATACTCCAATTATGCATGTAATGACGATTAATAAAGTCATGAAAAATAACGATAATAATAGTGGAAATAATTATCACAATAATAACACTCACGGTCACAATAATAATAATAATAATGAAATAAAAAATTCAACATTGGATTGTTCGTATTTCAGTGAAAGCATGACAGAGTGCTGCCCTCTCGGTACGCATGAAAATTAGAGGGTGCCTGTCCAAAAGTCCTCTCTTGCTCATTCCCTCATTCTCGTTTTCTCGTCAATTTTCTCTCTTTCTCTCACTCGTTCTCCCTTCATTCTCTCTATGTCTGTACGTTTGCATTTCCTATCCATTATTTTACCGCCCGCGATTGTATATATGTACGTATTCGAGGGACAGTCCGCATGATAAGTTAAAACAATTTCGACAATTCTCTTAATTTTTATTCATCAGGATTTGCAAGTTTTGATGAAAAATTGAGAAAAATAATTAATTTTCATAAATCCTGAATATTAGCAATTATCAAATTATTCCTTCATAATTGTTATGCATGCACAGTTTGAATTGTTTGGACAAAGAATATGAACACACAGTGTGTAAACTTTATCTTCTATATATTCATCTATCTATATGACATTGATGTTATCATCACCAGTATATATTGAGTTCGCATATTAAATCAATAATGTTAATTAATAAACATGTACACAATATATATTTTGAATCAGTTCACAATGATTCTGTCAAAGCATCGGTAAACCGAATGCATAAACAATAATCTTCAATAGTTCATCAACATGTTCCATAAAAATATCAGCAAAACCAATTGTGAGACAGGAACTGAAAAAAATTCACCAAATTTCAATTACAGAATTTAACCTCCACATGCGCTTGTACATATGTAAAACTACGCCTACAGGTAGAGAAAAAGCTTTCATATTTCGCCCCTCGCTCATCTCTCATTCTCCACCCAGAGGCATTAAACACGGTGTATCGGAAGTGGTGATCATGCAAGCGCGTATTAGACACCGTACCCGCAGCTCATTTGGCAACTCCGGGAAATTTACCAAATTTTAATGCAAAATCGGCCGGGATGGTCGTCACAACGAACGCACAGCGTAAGTATATAGCAAAATATATATGCATACGAGATTGAACGTGCATGAGCTGAACGAGTGGAAGAGGAAGAGAGTGGCGAAGGGACGCGGAGGGTGTGGGAGACAGCAGCAACACATATATGCATATAGTAAAATCGCACTTAGCTATATGACGAAATAATGCAGACATGTACATGAGTGCGAGGGAGTAAACTGTAAAAGGAAGGAGAAATGGTACGAGTGGGGTCCGGCTAGGCGCGCGCGGGATACTCGGTGCGGGCGGCAAACGAACGACGAGTACTGGCGCGTCGAGGAAACGAGAGGGTGCCAGAGGAAACTCGAATGGGCGCAACGAAAGCGCGTTGTGCAGCAATAGTAGTAGAGTTGCATGGTTGTCAGCC
The DNA here is from genome assembly GCA_018881525.1 of Meteorus sp. PSUC_FEM 10030008. NCBI lineage: Eukaryota > Metazoa > Arthropoda > Insecta > Hymenoptera > Braconidae > Meteorus > Meteorus sp. PSUC_FEM 10030008. Next base: position 9,000 of record JABMBR010013055.1, on the reverse strand, counting down.
ACAGCGTGCGATTGGTTCGGCTCTACTGCGAGTGAGCCTGTACTCTGTCCATCCATCTATCTCTCTTTCTCTTCATCACATTTATATATATATGTACATACACCTTTACCTTTATCCGTCTCTCTTTTGCCCCTGCACTTCCATTCCGCATCTACTTCTTCACTCTGTGAACTACGTGACCCCCTCACGTTACACACCCCCTCTCATTTTGGACATCTCTCTCACTCGTTATGTGTTTCCCTTTCGCTTACTCTTCACCTCATTTGCGTGCATCTCTTCTTCCATTTCGCTTTCTCCTGTTTTCTCTCACACTCGAATTCTCATTTGCTTATCGCGCTCGCTCATCGCCAACTTCTCGAGCGCTGTGGAAATTGGAAACCAACCTCCTCTCGCTCCCAGCAGCCCCTTTCATCGTAACCACCCTCTATCTACTGGCTTGATGCAAACTCTCTCGCACTATTTCTATGTGGTTGTATATAAGTATACGTTGTGTACGTCAAAGGTTCGAAGATCGTTGAATGTTATTAGAGTTGAATTAAAATATTGTTTTATAATTAATGAGAATTTCAGTTTGGGTTAGAGAAATTTTATCCGACCTGTAATGATTATACAGGTTTTTCAATAGCTGTATCGAACTTTATCATCTCCACATTTGATCCATCAATTTTATCTACCAGAATTCAATGATCTGGATGAATTCAAAACATTTCACGTGAATGTGGAACCTTTCACGTCTATACAAACATTAGGATTGCGTTGAGAGAAAAACTGGAACATTCCAAAGAATCATAAAATCTGGAGGGTCACCATGACCTAAATTAATTGACGCACAGGTTGAATTCTGTCTTCAGTGATCATCAGAAACAAGACGAAAATCGATAAAGAATTCACTGAACGATGTCGGATTGTCTGGGACTAACGAATTGATGGACCAATTGATCTGAAATAACTCAGATAAATGAAAGTATCAAACCACTGAATGTACAATATATACTCGATAATTGTTCTGCTAAAGAAGTATCGACACATAAAATTTCGAATATATCACTCAAATGTCTTTCTAAATCATTCCATTGCCACGATCACTTCACTCGAATTTCTATCAATTGAGATATTGCATTTCACGTTGAACTAATTTCTGCACCCTGCCAATATTTTTCCACTTGGTAGACTTCCTAGTATTCACATCGAACCTGATATTAATTGTACTCGCAGGAAGAATTGATGAAACAACACACTCAAAATAATAATTATCAAATACTCTCTTGAACCAATTGTGAAAATTGACGACTTACGTATAAACATGTTTTGGTATTTACACAGCTAGAAAGTTCATGCACCAGCTGACTCTTCATGTAGTGTTCTATCCATTGTACAAGCATACAACTATATATTGTACGACAATTATTATTCGCAATGCACTTCGCGCCATTTCATTGTTAATCGATGTCGTTTATTATTCATCGTTCATCGATGCTGCAGCGTTGCGGGTTACATGACCCGATGTTGGGGGTCAAGAGGGTGGATATGAGAGGGCGGAGGGTGAACTATCGTCGCATTACAACGCACAAAACTTCAAATACTCTGTATATGTACAGAGAGAGAAAGAGAGCAAGAGAGGATGAGGCACAATATCCATGTATTAGGTACAGATACACAGAGATGTGTATGTTGAAGGTGGACTAATGTTTCGCGTAGTGCTCATATACATGGGGGAGACTGAGGCAAAACCGAATAGGATTCAGTGTGGTAAATCGTATTCGGTTTTGCCTCAACGTTCTCCATACATATATAAATATATAACTATATAGTGCTGTTTGTCGACGTGTACTTTCCCGGCGAACACAATGAGCCACCTCAAATCGCACCTATGTATATTGGCAAGCGCGTGTACAACGAGTGTTGGCCAACGATGCAACCTTGTTCGCGTTCATTTTATACTTCCTCTATATATTTCCACGCTGTTAGTTTTTTTTTCAGTCATTTTACGTCGTCCCTCGAAACATTTTCCATCTAGAATCGGAAGAATAAAACTTTACATGCATTCTACGTTCATTTTCTTCTGTTTTCTATTTGCATTTTATTAAGAATTTATTAAAATATATTCTTGGATGTTTGAATGTATGAGAAGTATGACCTTATGATAAGGGTGAGTTGAAAATGGACGGCAAGGGTTCAACCCGGACTGTCTGCGTATACCTTACAGAGAAACGGTATAGGTGTGTACAGAGAGAATTGTGCGGGGATCGTCATTTATTTTCTAACCCTCTCAGGGGAGTAGTGGGTGGGTCGGCATGCGGGCATCATTAACGCCAACCTTAACCATTCTCCTCGTGCTCGCGTGTTCTATACTTCCTCTACACCGCCCCATGTGTGTCTTATGGCTCCGTGGCTCCCAAGAGCGGTCTTTTCTCTTGGCTTTATTAACCATTCGCGGCGAGACCGCGCCTCTGTGGCGTCCAATAACCGCAACGTTGCGGAAATCGTTCGTTTTTATAGTTATTCAGTATACTCAATGCGACAATACTCCTAGGTAGTTCGTATATCAGATGAATCTAGATGGGAGAGAGAATGTAGAATAGTTATGAGTATATTCGATGAAATTATCGACTTTATTGTCTAGATTGATATTCGTTTCCCGATTTCTCGTGATGATTTGTATTCACTGAACATTCAGGATCCAAAACGAATAACCGTGCGGATGATTCGAGATATTGCGCTAACTTTTCCACTCTCGTTCCGCAAATTGTTTGGGTTGAAATATGAGTGGAAATTGAGGATGGACTTCTTCGATGTTCACGTGAGAATTTTGGATATTCCTTATGAAAATATGAAATGATTGAAATTATAACAGTTATGACGACAGCTTTGTCCACACTTCCCCTAGAGACGTTTGAAATGATTCCTTCACACAAATTAAGTGAATCTTGTCGTAAAGACGGTTGAAATCGAACAATGATGCGGTGCAACTGGAGAATGCAAATGAAGAAAGAAGCTGTTTCATATCTGTTGAGACCGCTATGTGCGTACATAAACCAGTTTTTTTATTTCTTCTGGCGAACTTGTCTGGACCACCTAGAGAGAATGATGCTTCGCATGATGTTGCATCCGCGAAATGTAAATTTCACATATGTATACATTTGTATGATATTCTTCCCCTCTGTTAATAACACATTTGATCCAGTTTCCAGAAAGACCAGATTGACCGTTGGGGGCATGCGGACCCCACCTGGACTCTAACTGGACCCCCAGTAGTTGTTCAAGTTTTTTCACTCGTGAGTTTTTTTTCCCTATTCTGGCTTCAACGTCCTTTTCATATTCATATATGTGTGTTGCGAGCGTACTCAAGAGGATAGTTAGTTCACCCGAGCTATTTGATTCGTCAGTTATCTTGAGGACGCTCAATGACAAACAGCACTTTTGTCAGCTTGTGCGAAGTCAATTGATCGATGAATTGATCATGTGAAAATTCGATCTCGGAAAAATTCATTTCAAATTTTTTCATCGGAAAAGAAAACACAAATGCCTGTCAAATATTTTTCGTTCCTCCATTCGATTGAATCTGAGAAAAATTTGCATTTTCTTTTAAATCTGGTAGGCGTTTTTCTCTACACTCCGTAAAGTTCAATGTGAATATGAAGGTGGAGTCGACGATATTGAAAAGTTTATTGTGATGTTTAATGAACTATGTCCAGAAAGTTGAGTACATACAAAATTGGTGAATTCGATTTACATCAACTTTTATGTTCAACATACAAAAATAAACTTACGAGGAAAAACGAATACGATGATGAATAAATATGTAGGTGGTAATATTGTGAAGAAGATGGGATTTATGAGAATGCAAGAGAATGAAAACGTGGGGAAGAAAAAGAAGAATTGGATGAAATGGAATTGTTGGACTGAGTTTGATCGCATTGAACATGGAGAAGATTGTGTATATATTTAAATAGCATTGAAGCGATTCCGTCGAATAACGTTTGTATGTGTCATGATTGTCGCGTTCGCATTCATATGCACATTTTTTTTTTGTGAAAGTTTTACGCCAGTGTGTATGTGCCGGTGTTTGTGAAGGAGAAAAGAATAAAATGACCTGTAGAAGCAAGAGAAAAAAAAAGAATGAAATAAATTGAATGAATAGAACGAAGAAAATTGAGAAACTCGATAAACCTCGGAAACGCCTCCGAGAATTCGACACGGATGCTTTCCGCGATTTTCTCATCGCTTTCCATTACTTCTACAGCTCATGGGATCGTGTGTCATCCACCTACATACACGTGTGCAGAAAAGTCGCGTGCGAGACCCACCGTCTACCTCGATTAACGTCGTTGGGGTGAACGGAGTTGTCGGTTAAAAAAAAATGCGAAGCAGAAACGAAATGGACGAGAAAACCAGAAGAAGAATTGGAAAAAAGATGACAAAAATACCAACCTCATTGATATCATCCTGTAAAATTGATGAAGGTAATCAATTTTACGTCTGCCAATATTGATTACTGATGAAGAGGCAGAATCATATCACGGTTGCTTAACGATTTGACAATAAGTGAAGTTTCATCGCTGAATATGAGTGGAAAATAGCATCTCATCATTGTTAAGTAACCAAATTTTAACACCCGATAAACCTGAAAATGTATTCAGTACAAAACTGTGTTAATTCTTTTGTTAAAATTTCTTCCGTGGTATCACCTCTTGTATGTATATATTCATCGTCTTGCGTAGGAAAATAGAGAAAACGACTGAGGAAAATAAAAAAAAGAAGAAAAACCGTGTGAGAGTAGAAACGAAAGTGAGTGCAAGTGGGAATAAGTGAGAGCGCGAGAAAAGGATTGGGCAGTTAAAACAAATGAGCGGCTAGCGTCAGCCTTAAATTAGCGCGGCAAAGGGTGGTTTTCATTTCCACCCTTAAATTAGGACTAAGCCTCCCGTGCTCCCAAGTTTCACGGTTTGATCGGATGAGTTACCGCGGCTGAAAGTTACGCCAACGGTGATTAACGTCAGTCCGTCTTTTGCCACGCACTCCAGCCACTCAACCTCTTTTCCATCTCTTGAACGTCAAACACAAAACAAAACCAAAACTAAATAAAAATCATCCAACTCTACTTTCTACTTTCCTCATATATTCTCCATCCCACAACAAACTCCGATATACATCAACCAAATAAGCACGATGAAACAAAATAGATAAAATTAGATTAATAAATTACGATGGTAGAAAGCAGAATTCCCCGTTGCTGAAACTATTTGAAGATGATGGTAATATTTAATGGAAATTCCCTCAGTGAAGCATTATTCGGTTCTGACCCGACGTAACGGCCAATCAGGATTCGTGCGGGGAAGCGTCAGATCAGTTGGAGCTGAAGCGAAATCGCTTTTAATCCAATAAAGGTCCTTAATAATCCAATAACCCGTGACGTAGAAGGTGAGGAGAAGTGCGAGAGTGTGGGTTAGGTGGTCTCGCATCGCGAGTCAATGTTCTAAGCAGAAGATGGAGATATATACGTATGGATAATGAATGGGATGTGAAGGAACTAGGCATATAATTTATATGGGGGGGTTACTGTTCGGTTGGATAAAAGGAAGAGATAGAAGATGGTATGTAGAGAAAGAGGAATAGGAAAGTGTAGTAGAATGAGAGCAGCTTCTAGAGATGGTCGACAAGCATAGAAAATATCGCTGCCTTGCTCTACGTCGTTCGGTCTCTCGCGGCCATGTTGCCAGAATTGCCACCACCTACCACCCTCTTTTGCCTCTCTTAATACCTCCCGCCTAGTCATCTAGTTTTGTCGAGGGGGGTCTGCTATGTAAATGCCAACCAACCCCCAGTAAAGTCGCCTGCAACGTCTCTTCTATACTCAAACCATCCCCTTCCATAAATATACACCTATATATATACAACGGAGGGGTCCCCCTTGAACTCTGGGGCCGCCACCCTTTCGCGAACAACCACCAACTAGCAGCCCCTGAATCTAAGTCCAACCGACCGGTACAGTCGTAATAGAAAATCATTCTGACAGGTTTAATTTTACTCATTTGCTTATAATTATCAGAATTAATATTCTTTCTATGGCAAGGTTCTTGAAAATGGAGAAAAATTGAAGGAAAATTATTTTATTGTTCAGCTTCGCTTAGTAATTGATATGGAGACATTCTCCGGGAGTGATCGGGAATTTCGTTTGATATTAAAGAACATTGTTGGATAGAAGAACAATACTTGGAATTACTGTCATATCGAATGTGCTCTTTCCTTTTCATCGATATCTCCGTATCCTGGAGTAAAAATCGTTCTAGAATTCCTCATCTGCGTTTTCAATCAGCATTTTTCTATGAATCTTCGCCTTCACGATCCAGACTGCAATGAACTTCTTCACGAATATCGCCCATGGGGGAAAATGAAACGGGGATGTAATCATAGTTATTTCGAGGTAGGAATTATTTAGATCACTCAATCAATAGCATGGAAGAAATATTTCATGAATACATTCTATTTTACGATCAATTTACATGTTCATGTTTTTGTATTTCATGAGACATGGAATTTCACTTCATACAGATTACTAATCGATTACCAAACCAAAATAAGACCAATTTTATAAGTTGGATATATCAATGTATTGAGCCATAAGGAATTCAAACGGAGATTTTCTGATTACCCGATACTGTGACACATCGTTATTCACAATATCCACATTTACCAACACATTCACATGAGCGCCATTCCCAACACGGCATGTTCTAAGCATGCTAAATAATGGCAGAGAGAAATCCAACATGGGGAGGTGTGGGTGGTGTGGGTGACGGCTACGATCGGCCAAGCCGGCGAAGGATGAAAGAGGGTGGTGGTGGGTTGTGAATGATGGTATGGGGTGGTTGAAAACTCGCCCCTATATACAACGAATATATATGAGGTCGCCTCTTGTTTCCGCGCATATACGTGAGCATTTACGTACGTGTACGTATGGTCAAACTTCCTTGCGACTACACATCCAAACACATACACACACACGACTGTTGTAGAGGCCGAGGGTTTGGTACAGCATTGAAAGTGTGCAATGGCCAAGGCATTAGTGTTGGTATTAATTTAGGAACCGGCGCGGTCCTTTCCCCGGCGAGCTAAGAAAAATGCCACTACATTTTGGGGGAGATGAGTGTGAGAGAATGAGAACAAAATGGACAGAGAAAGACAGAGACAAAGTTTGGGTCTCCGACGTCGTTAGAATTTAATCTCGTGGGGTTGGTCGCTGGGCGCGCATGTTTGTGAATTGATATGCGTGCCCCAACGACGAGGGTGGACGTCACACACATTTTGAGACGCCATGGGATATGTGAAAGGAGAGAGAAAGGCAAAGAGTTTGTGGAGTAGACGTTGACTGTATATATATATACATGAAGATAGGGAGATAGAGATAGAGAACAGAGAGGAAGGAGAGAACGGGTTTTAGCACGTTTTAGCAATAGAGGGGGTGTCACCACTACTGATGTATATACGAAGACTCTACTTGTGCATTGGTTGTGGTGTGGTTATATACACGTTGTCGTGTGGCTCCAGGCGAATCCAATGGCAGATGCGGGGGGTAGTGAGGGAGTTGCAAGAAAACTCTATGTGTGCTTCTAAACTACAAACGCGCGTTTGGGTATTTGTGAATATGTGTTGGATGAAAAGGAGGAAGGAGAGACTTGTCAAAGTGGATGAGAGAGGGAACGTTTCTGCAAAGGCGAAATGGTAAAAGGAGGGTGATGTGAGGGGGATGTAAGAAAAATGCGGGCGAGAGAGATGCGAAGAGGAATGAAGACAAAGAGCTGTAGGCGGGTTAGGTTTATGTATTAGTCTATCTGTGTAGATAAATTGTAGGATAAGAGGGAGGATAGAAGTGAAAGAGAGGGGAGAAAAGGGTAAGGGAAGGAGATATGAGAATGGCGTGTGCTTTTAGTTGTGTATGGTGGTAAAATAATATAAAGGGGTGAGGATGATAAAAATGAGAAGAAAATTTGCACACGCTCGAATGCTTTTCGATGAGTTCATAGAAACTATTTTGTTTATCTTCTTTTTGTGATCTTTCCTTCTTGTCTTTATACACTTGACGTTATTCCATTTGATTGAACTTTGCTATGATATTAAATCTTTAACATTTCACAATTTGGGTTGATATGAAAGTTGATAAATTATTCATGTGCATATTAAATGTTTCCATCCTTTCAATCTCTTCTGGATTTCGTAAAATATTATTGCTTATCATGGTTGATAGATTTTCCAATACTTCTTTTAAATGTTCAACAAAAAGTTTCTATATAAAACTTTCACAAATCGTCAAATCTACTCACATATCAATCCACTGGGAACAGTGAAAATTAATGGCGTGAATTTAATCGCTGTTAAAAACAGAAGGGACACATTTCCAAAGAAACTCATTGTCTTATATAAATCAAATTTCAAGAAAACACTAAACTCTGAACCTTCAAAATAGAAATTCCGACAGCTCATACACCAAGTCGATCCATAGTGAATGTTTTCCCGGTAATAACAACCATCCCTCTGAGTAAATCATCAGGGCTAACACATCTATTTCATCATATTTTCTCTTCAAGCCAAATTCAAGTCAATCAAATGAGCTCTCATTACTTCAATTCCGCAGCCAACATCTTGGATATATCCGCGAATGATTTCCAAAAAATTTCACCATTTAAATCATGATTGATCAACGCATGCGAGTCGTCACGTGGAAATATTTTCCTCAGGAAAATAACAACAAAGAAGTATATAGATTAGATGCGGTCGTTGAACGTAATGTAAGCAGAATGTTGAGTGTTGAGCATGGATTTAAACGTGATTTGTGTGAGTGAATATGTGTGTAGCTCCACCGAAGTTCGTAGATCTGACGTAGGCGTCCCAGAGAGAGTCTATATGGGGGTTGGAGGTTGTCACTCGCTAAGCCAGCGTTAAGGGTCGCCATAGAGAGTAGAATATAGAATATATCCATCTAACAAATATATATATATATAT